>JADDOH010023058.1:0-11832 GCA_016648135.1 Agrypnia vestita | reverse complement strand
AAAAATATTTTAGAACCACAGTTACAGAAAGAGAGAAAGAGTATGTGCGTCGTAGGTACCTACGACGCACAAACAAGCAACGAATGCAACGCCGTATAGCTGCCTCCCTCGTTCGCATCTGTGCTTGGGGCTACGCAATGCTTTAGTTAGAGTGAAACAAATAATAATCACAATAACCTAAAGATAAGACACATGATATTGTATGAAGGGCCCTGTACACATTGGCCCAACCTCGGCAGAGCCAACGTCTCGGCCAACCTCGCGGTGGCTGAGAGTGACAGGGGCGCACTAGCACCCTTGGTTATGAAGACGTGCAATATCAAAGTTTACATATTTTTTTAAAAGTTGAACTATCATTACAGTAACTTATGTAGATTATGAAAAATTTATTCGCTTTAATACAACTCGAATAAAATGATAAAAACCTTGCGAAAATTGGAAAAAGTTTTTTTTTTACAAGGTTTTTATCATTTTATTTAAGTTTTATTGAAACAATTTTTTTTTCATAATCGATATAAGTTACTGTAATGATAGTTCATGATAGTTCAACTTAAAAAAAAATGCAATCTTTGATACTGCATATCTCCACAACTATTGATATTAGGTCATAATTGTTTGAACATTTAACATAGGCAGGAATCTATCGGCCAAGTTTATTTTCCTAGCTCTGGTACACCTGAATATATTTTTATATAATTTTCACATACATTGATTAAGCTACTTAACGTGGGTCAAGGGGCTATGTACAAGGAATTTCAAATACGTGGCTTTAAAGCCGTAGCTGCAAGTAGGCCTATTTAATGTCAAAGGTATAAGTTAAATATGTAATTGACAAATACTATGTATGCTGGAAATAATCACGCTATTTATTCAAGGATTAATAATAAGCTCTTTAAAATGTTAATTTATCCTTTAGTACCTGCACTAAACCATATTTTTTTTTTAAGTTCTTAACTTGTTTTTGCCACTTCATCGATAATTAAATTCTTACTTAAATTAATACTTAATTATATTTATAAACAAAAGATTAGACATTAAATCCTGATTCAAAGTTGATCTAAGCCTATTTTTTATTATTTTTTATTTTGAAAAGATTTGCTCAAAAGTAACTTGCGTACAAGGAAGAGTTATTTTCTGGTTTGTGTCTTCTGGCCGATGTTTCGGATCCCGTTGCAGGGTCCATCATCAGGGCTGATGTGTACACAGCATAGTACCCCAGAAGATACAAACCAGTAAATTCTGAGTGGCCGTGGAAACCTATGAACATTCTTAGGGATTGGTTAATATAAACTTATAAGCTATGTAAAGATTAGTAAAGAGCCCTGACTGAGATAAATCAGAAACAACATAAACAAAACAGAAACATCTAAAACACTTTGTCTTCTCTAAACAGTGAACATAATGCTTTTCTTGCAAATCTAATTCTTCATCCTCACTGTTTTCTATATCATGATTCAGCTTTGGCTTATCTTGTTCATTTCTGTCAATTTCATCGCATTCAGTCTTTATGACACTCTCATATTCGTGCAAACTGTTTCAGCTCAATTACTAAATTACTTCTGTCACCTTTAGACAGTTTAGCAATGCAACACAAAACTTCGCACAATAAACTATCAACTTTTGTGATTTCTTGGAATTTTTGGAAGCCAGGAACAGTCTTTTAAAATTTCTTTATTAGGAATAAACCTTTCTTCAATACTGGCTTTAGCATCATCTAAAATGTGGAAGTAAATGATTTTATACTTTTGACCAGATGCTATTTCAGCGACTTCGTTCTTAGCCTTTTCCCCAGGCTTTACTTTTTTTTTTAAGGATCTTTTTTCTTTAAAATCCAGTTCCACTTCTATATCAACAGCGTCGTTAAAAGCTCTACTGACTTTACTTGCATATTTTCAGATCTTTCATACAGAACGTCGAATTGCCTATCACATCTTTACTACATATTTGTCGTAACAATCCCTGAACCATGCTGTACTGTAGTCTAGGTTCTTACTTTGTATATGTATAGGAACAGGAGATGTAACAAGAAAAATATCCAGCAAAACAAAAGAGATTTTCTTTAGTCCACTGACTAATCAAGTTCCTTGCCGTTAATTTAGATTTACAATCAAAATTTCCACTGGATATTTACCACAAAACATATAGAAAATGGATGAACTTTTCTGGGTGAGATTGATCATCACTTCTTAAAAACCCTTCATCTACAATCGATGAAAGAGTCTTGTGTTTACTCCAACATTTCATGTTTTGAGGTTATTTTTCAGGTTTCAGGATCTATCGGAATCGTGAATCTGAAATATCTTCTTTTTTTTGGAAATCGGAATCGGAAAATTTAAACCAAGGTCGTTACCATTTCCGTTTTCGAAAAACTTATAAAATGAGCATTATTTGTCATTAAATTGTATTTTTTATAACTTTAAGAAGCAGCATTTGCGTAAATATAACAAATATGTATTTAAAACGGTAAGAAATATAAGGATTTCGTCACCCCAGTTTTATCTTGTCGTAAGGTTAAAATATTCATTGTCAACAAAATCTTTATTGACTTATAGTGAGACTTGCTCTACAAATGGCTCCATGCTAACTATTGCCAACGTACCTACTCTAGTATCCTCTGTGCAAATCAAGTATCCTCTGTTCAATTTTGTCGTGTGTGATGAAATGTCGGTGTTTACTTTGTTTTATTTTATCGTATCTTATCTTTTCATACAAAAATTGCAAAAATGTCAATTTTATCTTGTCGTAACATTCAATTTGCGTTCCAGCTTGTCATATCGTCAAATAATATTCACCGATCTACAATGTCGTATAGTAGAGAGGCGATAATCAAAGCAAGCACGTAACCTTTACGCTTTGAAATATTCGTTTTTCATTGGCCAGAGACTGAAACGGATGACGAAACTGTGGTACAACCAGGATTTAATTTGATATGACTTATCTCTAAAATATTTAAAAGTGCATCATTTGTTTTATACGGAACCAATGGTAAAGAACTTGCTTACATTCTGGGAATTAGCTCTCTCCGGGATCCTGGCGGATAGTATACGCATGGTCATACGCTCTACTTGTCGAATCTCTTATTTGTCATGCGGCCCTATTCCATATTATAATAAGCAGGTGGATTATAATAATAAGTGATCACTTCGAATCAGACCAAAATAAATAAACTATGACAGATTATTTAGAAGTAGAAAATTTTATAATACAGTACAAGTAAAGAACGCATTTATTTGTTTTTTCTTAAAATTAAGTTGTATCTTGTAAGAATGGCACATTTCCTGCCAGTCCGCCCCTGCCCAGCGAAATACACTTGGGCGTGGCTAGCCGACATCGTGCGTCACAGCTTCACCCGTCACCCGTCAGTGTCTCGGCAACCTAGGCCAACCTCGGCGTCCGGCAGGCGTCCGCCGGATTGCATGCACGATTTTATTGTTTCGTTCATTGTATTTCATTTCGTCAAAATTACCGTGAATTATTTACAATGAAAAGATTATTGAATTAGTATGGACAAAAATTAATTATGAAAACAATGAATGAGTTTTATTTTTCAGATAATAACAATTGACAAATACTTGAATTACTTGAAAACATAAACAAGAACAACATAAATAAAGATAGATATAAAAATAGGCGATACAATATAATAAATTATACATAGAGTAAAAATATTTTTTAGAAATAATAATCATATTCCACTAGCTGTAACCCGTCAAAAAGACAGTATTTTTACACATAAATATAAATTTTATATAAATTATAATTATATCACCACAAAATTATTTTGCTTTATTTGAAGAAGAAAATATGAATTATTTTATATTTTACATATATACGGCTATGAAGGTTTTTACTTTAAAATTTGTACAAAATGGATAAATAATATTTTTAGAAATTAAAACTAGCTGTAACCCGTCAAAAATGACAGTATTTTTACATGTTGCTTCCTAACTAATAAGTGTTTATTTATTTTTTAAAAAAGAAACGAAAGAAAAAAAACTACATATAAATAAAATAAAGAATATACATAACGAATATAAAAAAAAGGAATACGAAAATAAAAAAAAATTGACGTAAAATTTTAAATTTCTATTTTCTTTTTTACGTAAATTTTTTTACATATTTTTTTCTTTTCGTTTTATTTTTTTTATTTTCATTCTTTAAATATTCTTTATAGTATCTTTAAAGTGATTTGAACGCAATAGTTTCTAATAGAACTATGTCTAAGAAGGCAAAACTAGCGGTACGTAATGGAATTCTGATACCAACACTGATGTATGGAAGTGAAGCCTGGAGCTGGCAGAAGAGGAACGAAAGTAGATTGAATGCAGTGGAGATGAGATCCCTCAGACGTAAGTGTGGCAAATCCATTTATGATAGCGTAAAGAATCCAGATATTAGGAACGAATGTAAAGCTAAATTTAGCATAATCAATAGAAAAGGGTCGCTCAGATGGTTTGGGCATGTTGATAAAAAAGATATATTTATTATATATAGAAAGATATATATAGAAAGATACAATGTAGATGGCGCCAGAAAGAGAGGACCGCGGAATACGTGGATTTGACCAGATTAACCAGATACTCGAAGATGGTCCCGTTAGAAGCCTCAACAACCGGCGAGCTTGCATGCAAAGATGTATAGTTAATGTAATGTGAATTAGGCGAGAGTTGTATGTCTGGACAAAAGAGTGTGGCGCTCTATCCTCTCTGCCTACCCCCAAGGGGGAAACGGCGTGATGGTAAGTAAGTAAGTAGTAATTTTTTTCTTTCTTTCCTTTTTTATATAAATAAATAAAAACTTATTCCTTAGGAACCAACATGTAAAAGTACTGTCATTTTTGACGGGTTACAGCTAGTTTTTATTTCTAAAAATATTATTTATCCATTTTGTACAAATTTTAAAGTAAAAACCTTCATAGCCGTATATATGTAAAATATATAATAATTCATATTTTCTTCTTCAAATAAAGCAAAATTATTTTGTGGTGACATAATTATAATTTATATAAAATTTATATTTATATTTTATATAAAAAACTTTGTAAAAACCACTTTGTTATTGAAAAAAAAATCAACATTTTTCGAAGCCAATGGCTTCTTCGTCAGGATAACAAAAATAAAATTTAAAAATCGAAGTATAGATGAAAATATTAAAAATTTATACATGGAAAATGATAAAATAAAGTAACTACTTAACATGAAAATAAATTTAAAAGATATCTATTTGCAAAAACGACCTGATTATTTATAACATTCAAGTTACTATTAACACTCTTTCTTATTTCCAAAATTTCTAATTTATCAAACCGTATAATTTGTATGTAAAATTTGTAAACCCTTATTAATATCAAAAGAATGATCCATAGCCAAAATATGGTTAGAAAATTCGGAATAATTATTACTATTTAAACACCTTAAGTGTTCCTTAACTCTAACTTCAAAATTTCTACACGTTTTTCCTATATAAAAATAATCACAATCATTACAAATCAATTTATAAACACCCGATTTAAAAAAAAATTATCCTTATCTTTATTATTTAATATGTATTTTTTAAATTTATTATTAGTATAAATAGCTGTTGGAATAACATTTAAGGTATTTTTAACTATTGAATTAGAAATTTCATTGTTTATAAATATAATTTTCCTCCAATGTTTATCAGAATCAAAAATTGAAGGATAAACAAAAGATTTAAAAAAAAAAATTCTTGTACCTTTTATTTAACATAATATCAATTAATTTTTTATCATAACCATTATTAAACGCGATCTGTTTAATAATGTTTAATTCGATATTAAAATTATCAACAGATAATGGAATATTAATTAATCTATTCAACATTGAGTGAAAAGTTGACAATTTTTAAGAATATGGATGGGGAGAAGAATTGTGTATAACTGTATCTGTATATGTATCTTTACGAAATATGTTAAAATCAATTTTATTATTAACAATTGAAAGCTTCAAATCCAAATAATTTATGCTAGAATTTTTTATTTCTATGGTAAATTGATTCCTTTTATGTAGTTTATTTAAGAAATTATGAAAAAAAAATTAGTTGTATTTCAGGACCAGTCCATATACATAAAATGTCATCAACATATCTTTTCCAAAAAAATGCATATTATAATACATAAATAATAAAGCAGAACTCACAGAAAAAGTAATATAGTTTGGGATAATTTGACGTTTAATGCATTCACGTAAAAAGAATAAATTTAAACAAATCAATCTATACTTGATCATTAATTTTTTGTAGAATATTGCTTTTTTAGTCGTACTCGCTTTAATAACATCTTCTTCGAATAAAGCTTAACTATTTTGTGGTGCATTAATTACAATTTATATAAAATAACATTGTAAACACCACTTTTTTATTGAAAAAAAAATTGAACATGTTTCGAAAGTTTACAAAATTTACATACAAATTATACAGAATCACAGTTTGATAAATTAGAAATTTTGGAAATAAGAAAGAGTGTTAATAGTAAATTGAATGTTATAAATAATCAGGGCCTTTTTGCAAATAGTTATCTTTTAAATTTATTTTCATGTTAAGTAGGTACTTTATATTGTCATTTTCCATATATACCTTTTTAATATTTTGATCTATAATTAAATATTATTTTTGTTATCCTGACGAAGAAGCCATTGGCTTCGAAACATGTTGAATTTTTTATCAATAAAAAAGTGTTTAAAAAGTTATTTTATATAAATTATCATTCATATTTATTAATTTCAATCGGTTTGACGAATCAAATAAAAAAAGTGATATTCGAAATAAATTATATGAGTTACAAAACTCATTCATTGTACACAAAATTAATTTCTGTTCGTACAACTAATAATAATTCAATTAAGTTGAATGTCTTGCTTCACGATAGCTTCACGTTTCGTGATTGGTGATTCCGTTCCTTTGATGTGTGTTCAAATACCGACAAGAAATGGAAAAAGAACCAACTTCGAGAAACGTGTGCTACGCACGGCCAAAACACCATGTACACATTGGCCGAATGTCGCATTAGGTCAACCCAGCCAATGTGTACATGGTCGTTCCAATCTCGCAGACGGCCAACCTCGCAAAATGGCGGACAGCGATTACACATTAGCCAACGTCAGCGTCGGCCGACCACGCAATGATCGAAGCGCGTTGCGCGTTGCCGGCTGAGCCTAGGGTTGCCAGCTATGCTGTTAAAAACAGTATCATATTGTTTTTCACTACATTATACATTGAACAAAAACAAAGTATACAAAATACTGTTTTTAGCATCAAAACTCGTAAGACTATAAGTTTCAGACTGAAACGCTCACAGAAATATTAGTATGGATGATTTATATTCAGAATTATCAAATTTCAAAGTAATTTATAAAAAAGTATCAGAAGACAAAGATTTTCTTGAAATGAGTACTGGCCAAAAGTGGAGCCATTTATAAGTAAACAACTCAGAAGAATTTAAAAATATTACTAAAATTGTCTCATATCTACTTTCTGTTCCCGCCACCTCAGCATTTACTGAAAGAATTTTTTCAGTAATGAATGCAAAGTGACGGGAGGATAGAAATAGAGCAAATATTAATTTAATAAAAAATGAGCTCCTCATTTATTTAAATTTTAGTTATAATTGTGGTGAGGCGTATGAAGTTTTTAAAAACAGTGTAAATTATTAAGTTGTGTGAGAAGCCTTAAAAAAATATGTATTTAATACATTAAATAAATAAAATACTGTTCATTTTTCTAAAATACTGTTTAATATTCTTCTCAGACTTAAATATACTTTATTTCTTGTAAAAAAAGTTGACAACCCTAAAAAAAGTTGACAACTTGAGCCACGCCTCTTTCTTTTGATGTGTGCTCGAAAAACCGACTACCAAGCCAAGTTTGGCAAACGTCTCTACGCATGGCCAAAACGCCCTGTACACATTGGGCCAACCTCGGCCAATGTGTATAGGCTCCTTGAAATATCGCAAATGTATTACCACGCGAAAATCAGTGGACCGAAAACAATATTTTTAAACATTATAGCTTATAAATTTGGAAAACAAAATTTTTAAAAATGTTCGTCGCAATTTCCGTTAAGATTACAAAGAATAAGAAAGAAATCGTTTGCATAATTATTGAGTTATCGATTTTAAAGCGATCTCTAGGGAATAGACGTAGGTACCTACGGCAATGATAAAAAAAAGAAGTGTGGAAAAATTAAGTAATTTTTTTCATTAATAAACCAAATGACTAAGAATGAGAATTAACTGACATAAAGAGAATGTATTTTTCAATGTCTTTAGTAAACATTAAAAATATATTCTGTTCAGCAAAAATACATGCATCGACTGTTCAGAATAAAATTAACGCAGGAAAAGATTTTCAGTACCTACAATATCCAAAAACAATATATATTCCATGAAGCAACTAATGGTAAAAATAATAAATTTTAGGTACTGATGTGAGTGAGGATTGTAAACGACATTGTAGAGTAGAGATAAATCATGGTTTTATGGCATTGTCGGATTGTAGGCCAATGGAGAAGATTGCGGAAAAATGAGATGTGATGGAATTTTTTGAGGTTGAAGATTAAACGGGTACACAAGTTTTCAAGGCCTTCCAGTTAGTTGAGATACTCTACATTGACATCCAGATAGCACACATTAGTATAATCAAACAGGGGAAGAAGTTGTGATTGCATAATTGTTATTTTACAGTGAATCGGGAAAAAGTTTTTTAGTCCATTTAGGGTATGCTCTGTAAAATATTTTTTTTTATATGTGAAATATTATGTTCATGCCATGACAGATCTGCCAAAATTAGAATGCTTGGTTTTTTTAGCATAGTTGCAAAATAGCAAAATACTGTTTTAATTTTAATTTTAATTTTTTAATTTTTTAATTTAAATACTTTCAACAGGTCAGAATGACCCTAATGGGTAGTCATTTAGGACAAGGTGATTAGTACAGTTACAGTTTACGATGATACATTGAAATAAAACATTAATACATTATACAATATAAGTATACTACAGTGAGTGATTATAAGATAAACGAAGTTCACATTCTCCGCACGACATGTTCTGTTCTGTTCTGAGATAATAGGACATTTAGCGCTTGTTCAGACACAGCGGGAACCGTTCAGTTTCAGAATCGCGTTTCAAAACACGCGATTTGTGTCATCTGTTCACACAGCCGCGGTTAATAAGCGATTTGTGCGCGCGAAAATAAACGTCAGTTTGACAGTTCTGGTGCCGTTCTCCATCTTTGAATATCAGAGATATATTCACTAATTACTTTGTTAACGACGGCCGTGTTCCATGGCAAGACACAACAATATCATTCTGTCAGTTCATTTTTGGTGAATAAATACCTACTTCCCTAAAATACTCTTTTTTTCCACCATTTCCAAATATCTCCACCAACTCCTGCCAAGCTCGGTTCTTGGCATATTTGAGTAATCCTCACAGGTCTTTTCTCCCATATTACAGGTCTTTTCTCCACTTCATCAATAAAAAATTCAGTGTCAAAGCGATCCATAACCATAGAAAAGAGAATATAATCCACGCGTACTCCTGTTGTGACATGGAACCGTGCGTTCTCTCCATATCTCCGGTATCTCCACCAACTCCTGCCAAGCTCGGTTCTTGGCATATTTGAGTAATCCTTACAGGTCTTTTCTCCCATATTACAGGTCTTTTCTCCACTTCATCAATAAAAAATTCAGTGTCAAAGCGATCCATAACCATAGAAAAGAGAATATAATCCACGCGTACTCCTGTTGTGACATGGAACCGTGCGGTGCCCGCAACGCGTCTGAACGCTCTCGTAAGGCCCCATAGTAATAGGATCGTGCGGGCGCCCTGCGGGTCTATTTTCTAGCGGTTGGGTTGCGGGCACCGCAGCGGTTGACTAACCGCACGGTTGTGTCTGAACGATCACATACAAACCTAGGTAAATGAGACCCGCACGGATCCCGCTGTGTCTGAACAAGCGCTTAGGTTTGCACGAGCTCTATCAGGATTCAGGATCAACTTATCTATTGTCGGAGATAAATGATTTGCTATTAGATATGTAAATTATTTAACTTCAATGAGTTTATAATATTCATTGTTAATATTGCTAAGCAATGTTCTCCGATCAGGTCATGTGTTCAAAATATCAGTAAAAAATATGTGTCAGGCACTAATAAAAAATTAATTAACATGCAGAATACTCATTCTCGTGGTCCAGATTTCATTCCGACATTTTTTTTAAGAGGTTATGTGGAACTGATAAAAAAGCCACTTTGTTTTTTGTATAATCTTTCCATTAATACAAGGATCTTCCTGAAAACATGGAAGATGTCAAAAGTTACTCCAATATATAAGAGTGGTTCTAAGTCATCAATGGTTTAAGCGTTTCCAAAATTGCCGAGAAGACTTTGAAGATGATTCATGTCCGGGTCGCTCTTCCACGTCAAAAACAGATGAAAATATTGAAAAAGTCTGTAATCTGAGCCGATCTAACAGTCGGTTAACTATTTTTCCGATTGCTGAACCTGTAAGCTCAACTCCGTGAAAGAATAAGAAAAAAACAACTCGAATTGTGAAATATCAAGTTGTGAGTTCTCCATCAAGACAACGGGCCAGCTCATTCTGCATTGTCTTTGCCTGCATTGTCAAGACGTTTCTAGCCAAGTACAATATCCCAGTGTTAGACCATCATCCTTATTCACCTGACCTTGCATCTTGTGACTTTTATCCGTTTCCCAAGGTCAAAACTGCATTAAAAGGAATAAGATGTCAGTCCGTTGAAGCTGTGAAAAAAAAGCAGCCCGCGTTATGAAGGAGCTTACAGAAGAAGACTTCCAGTACTGTTTCGAAAAATGAAAAATTCGCATGGAGCATTGTAGGGATAGAGGAGGGGTGTATATTGAAGGTGATAATAACTAAAAATGCATAAATTCAAAACAAAATGTTTTACAGCAATAGTCTCTAGTTACGGTATTGCAAGGCAATACTTAACCTACACTTCAACACTCACTCATCACATCAGCCCTAATGATGGACCCTGCAATTGGATCCGAAACGTTGGCCAGAGAGGTCATATATATACGGCAGAATATCCCAGAAAACTATACACAGAAGATTCTGAACGGCCGTGAAAACCTAGACATTTTTAGTCTCTAGTTATTTTACAGCCCCACCGTATTATTGCTTATTTATGGTGATAGTGGTATGGAGTGTCCGGGCCATGGTGTGGAAGACACACGTTGTCTGTATTGCTAGTATAATTAAAAGAAATTAAATTTTTCCTGTTCTTCTTCTTGTGACCTGTCCATTCAACAGATGTTGGCCGTCATCATTTTATTTACTGCGGCCCAGAATAGCTTTACAGTAGACTGGCCAACCCATTGTCTCAGGTTTTTCAGCCATGATATTCTCTTTCTTCCAGGGCCCCAACTTCTGGCAATCTTTCCCTGCCTGAGAGGTGTAAGATTTCATACTTCTCTGGATGTCGCAACACGTGTCCGAGATATTAAGACTTTCGGATTTTCATTGCTCATTTTATTGCAGGCTGAATTCTTTGGGATATTTATGAAAATTACAGTAAATACTACATCAATATCAATTCAATCGATTAATTTATTTATATTAAATGTTTTATATGTACCTATATATGTTAGACAAAGCGTAAATTTTGATAATGTAACATTAACTAGTATAGTGTATACATTAACTCATAGTGCATTAATGTACACATTATCAAAATTTAACACTTTGTCTGTAACACACACATGTAAGTATATTAAAGCCTGCCCCCTGGGCTTCATTCGTGCTGAAGTAAACATTTAACACAGTTAATCATC
>JADDOH010023057.1:0-15119 GCA_016648135.1 Agrypnia vestita | reverse complement strand
TCACAAATTAACATTATTTAACTAGGCGTAAGTAATACATGAAAACATAAGACATGAAAGCCTCGATCTAAAGTAATATTAATGTTTATTCCAACACGGCATTTAATTATTTGCAATTAATTAAACTATTTTGTTTCAACCCCGTGTGCTAAAATTCATTCTGCAGACAGATTTCAAAAGACTAAAAAGTCGGAATCTTATATCTCGTAAACCGTGTTACATCTTTTCACGAGATAATATTCTATTACGTTATATATTATATATTACATCAATATCAAACATCGTCGGCAATAATACAATCAAGTTTTTTTCCTTTTGTTACGATCAATACATTTTTTATTATTTGCTTCAAGTTAGATTAATTCGGGATGATCTCGTTATTATTTCAAATTGCAATGTCCCGTTCATTTCGGTGCTTAATAATAGAATATAGAATAAATGAGAAAACCACATATAAAACGAGTAACATCCACCTGCAGAGGTGGCCTGGGTTATCTAAACTATCATTACCTTACTTAAGTAATTTAAATTAAACATATCAGTTGCTCATTAATTAGGTACATATTACATTGATATTATGATTCACCACTTTGCCTCAATTTCTAATTCGGCCTCTACCTTCTTAATTGATTGACCCCTGTTATCTTTATTGATAATGACCGCCTGGTCGTGCGTTGCGGGATCCTCGCGCCCTTATAATAATAATATAATTTATACGATCCTACATCTCGCGGAGGGTGTCGGCATGTGGGGGATCGGTATGTCAGCGCTTTCTAAAACATCTCTATTGTCTGTCGAGGACAATAGTAAGTTTACTGCGACGACTTTCGGAATTATTATCTTGTTTTTCTAAAAAAATGTCTTTCCCAAAACAATGGCGACTTCTCTAACAAACGAAGCTTTCTAAACCGTTGTCCCATGTGTTCGCATTTGGCCAAGATGTTCTTTCTATTGTTTAATCGGGGTTAGAGATATACGTCCCGCTGCAAGAAAAGGTTTACCGTCTCTTTACCCTTTCGAGATGTTACCTAAGAACAAAAGGTTGCGAACGTATTGTCCATCCTAACAAAAGGCCGTGCACTCTTAATGTCTTCGGCGATGCCCAACGCCCTCGGCAACCCTAACTTTCTAATTTCATTGTTGCGTATATTTTATGGCGGGCTATCCTAAGGGCAATCGTCCGTCGCAATGTTATTTTTTTGAACAATAGGTCACATATTTCGTCCTCGAACAAAAGATCGAACATGCCGGGGCTGTTCTGGCTGTGACCACATGGCGCGTGATTTTCGAAACATGGGCGCTTCGATCTCGGTATTGCCCTAGGACAAAATTAATAACCTGGTTCGCGTCATATTCCGGTGCATCAACACGCACCCCCCCGAGTTGATGCGAACCGGTTATTATTAGGCCACCTGATGTGCGTTTGGTGGTCGCTAGCACTCCCCCTTCAGCATTAGCCCAGCGACCTAATCTATCGTTCCGCGCGAAGAGCCAAGGCGACAAAAACAAAAAAAATCTCGGACTGACTCCTGACCTGGGGGTTATCAGACTGTATTGGGGAACAGGGAAAACGGAAAAAAAAATCTTCCAGCCTTCTGGCTTCCGGTGTCACTCATGTTCCTTCCGGTTATTACTTGCGTGCGTGCGTGTGTGTATGTGTGCGTTTTCCTATGCAGCCTTCCTCGCTCTCCGTTCTCACTTGGCGGGTCCATGTCGGCGCCCTGCCGACGATGGGGTCCGCGCCCGCGACTCCCCCTTCGGGTCCTTCCTCGCCTAACACGCCCTTGTGCTCCGGCGGTTTCCTTCGTCGTCTCCCCCTTATGCATCCATATCGGCGCCCTGCCGATGATGGAACCGTGCTCGTGACCGCTGCCTGGGTCCTCCGTCGTCTCACGCTCGTCCCCTTCGTCTACTTCGTCATCCCTGTGTCCGCATTCAGCGCTCTAGCCCTGCTGGACTCTGCTCTACGCCCGCTGCATATTCCGGCGCCACAACACATACGACAAAAAAAAACACACTCCGCACTAACGCGCCTCGCACTGAGACCGGTTTTGGACAAGGAGAATTATGAAACAATTAAAAAAAAAACAAATAACGCCTACGTCGTCGCCTCGACTACCTATCGGGTACGGACATTGGAATATACTGCTGTCTAACCACTCCCGAGCGCATCAGCCCGCGGTCCCCCCTGCGGTCTCCCTTTCGTTCCTTAGGCGTGCGTCTGCCGGCGGGCTCGATCCCCCGGCCCCCTTGTTATTTGGCGGCGGTGCTGGTCGCATCTGATCAGCGTGGACCTTCACGGGCTTGCCCCACTTATTTACCCAGTACGTCCGCCCGCGTCCGATCGCCATCAGCACCTGGTGAGGGCCGCTCCAGCGGGCCGCAAAACCTGCGTGGTACCCAGCCGCCACGTTTGACTGGGGGTGCTCCCGTACGAGCACGGCCTGCCCCGTCTCATATCGCTCGGCCTCCCGTTCCTGGGGCGCATATCCCGTACGGTATCTGTCCTGGGACTTCCGTATCGCCTCGTCCGTAGGCGTACGATCCCATGCCTCTGCCGTGGGCAGGACCAGTCCCTCAGGGGAGCGCACCGACCACTCTCCCGGTCGTGGGAGGTCGTAACCCAATAGCGCCTGGCTCGGAGTTACTCCCGTGGCTGCATTCCTCCGCCCGCGGAGCGCTCCTAGTATCGTGGGCAGGTGTTCGTCCCACCTACCGTGGGCCTGGCCCTGCAGGTATACCCGCAGCCCCTTCTTAATTTCTTGATTACGGCGCTCCGCCGCGTTCGCGCGCGCATGGTATACCGCCGTCGTCCAGTGGAAACATTGCCAACGCTCTATGGCTGCAGCCCAAACACGGTGTCCGAACTGCGTTCCGTTGTCCGTGACCACCGCCTTCGGGTACCCGAACCGCTGGAACACCTCGGTCTCCAGCAGGTGTACCAGCTGCGGGGCCTTGCTCGAGCGCAGCGGGAAGGCTTCCACCCACCTAGTGAACAAGTCGGTCGCCACCAGTATAAACCTTTTCCCCTGGGTAGACGTTGGGTATGGTCCCATGAGGTCCACCGCCACCACCTCGAACGGGTTACGAGCCTGGGTACTGCCTAGCTGGGCTGGTGGGCGCACCGGTTGTGCGCGCGTCGTCGCGCATACCCAGCAGGCCCTCACGTGGCCTTCCACATCCGCCTGCATGTTGGGCCAGTAGTAGTACCTCCGGATCGCCCTGAGGGTCTCCCTGGCGCCTGGGTGGCCAGCCACCCTATCATCGTGGTAGGCTGCCATCACTCGGCCTTTCAGGCTGTGCGGAACGTAGAGCTGCATCCCCTGCCCTCCGTTCCTTCTCCACACCTCGGCCGATGCTACTAAGACTTTAGTAATGAGCACGTTGAAACCTACAGATGACGGTTTCCGTCCGGTTAGATTGAGGCGCGTACGCGGCGCAGGGGTTTTACTTGAGACGTCCTCTAATACTGGTCTGGATTCCATTAAGGCAGCCAAACCAAGGCTTGAGTCTAAAGGTCTCTTGATGATAGAGCCTAAAGGCAGACTCCCCAAAGTTGCCATATATGACGTACCTAGGTCACTAGATGAAAATACTCTTTTGCAAGAGTTTTATGCAATTAACATTGAGGGAAAGATAAACGTGTCAGTAGAAGAGTTTAAGAAATCTACCAAGAGAGTCAGTATGTTCGGCCGCCGTGATGGCGACACTGTAAACTGTGTGTATGCCGTACTTCCGGCTATTAGAAAAATCATAATTGACGATGGCAGGATATACCTTAGGGAAGGCTGGCAATCTTGTCGCATCCGCGATTTTGTGGGCGCTACGAGATGCTTTAAATGCCAAATGTATGGCCACATAACGCGGTCATGTAAACAAAAAGAAGAGACGTGCCGACATTGCGCTAACCAGGGCCACAAAGAAGAGGAATGTAATAAGAAAGATGCTGAACCCCGGTGTGCTACCTGCACCCGGTTTAAAAAACCGGCAGACCATAGAACTGGTGATGCGGCCTGCCCCGCATTTCAGGCCGCTGTGGACCTATGTGTAAAATTGACCAACTATGGCTAATGAGATCATAGTCGGCCAAGTTAACGTTGGCCGTTCGCGCGCTGCATCCTTAGAGTTGCCTAGTCAATTTAACTTATCTCTGACACTGATTCAGGAGCAGTATACCTGGCGGAGCAGGTCTCCCGGGATCGAGGCGCCCCTCGTTATGGTCGAGGAGGGTGTTTCGCCTGGTGCGGGGATTCTGGTTGACAGTAGTCGCATGAAGCCTCTGTACCTGGCACACCTCTTCGATAGATTTCGAGTGTGCGTCTCCGTCGTGCTTGGGGGAATCGAGATTTACTTTATCCGGTATACTTCAAGTATGGTGACCCCGTGGGCCCCCACATCCTGGGACTCTCCCGTACCCTGGACAGCTTGAAAGGGAAACATGTAATGATCTGTGGAGACTTCAACGCTCGTTCTCCCCTCTGGCATGATCACTCTGGGCAGCATACCGGCTACGATCGTAGGATCGCCGTCGAGGAGTTCATTGCCGGTTACGGACTGAACATCCTCAACGAGGCCGGTTCGCTGCCAACTTTTGCGGGGTATGCCGGTGGTGAGAGTTTCATTGATCTCTCGCTGTGTTCAGATAATATGCTGGGACTCGTGAAGGACTGGAGAGTGTTAGATGGTGTCATCAACTGTGACCACCGTCTGATCACTTTTCGTCTCTCGCGAGCCCCGGCTAGGATTGCAAGAGACGAGTGGATGTTCAAGTCCAGGGACGTGGATTGGGATGCTTTTGATTTGACTATGAATGAGGAACTGAGAGGAATATACGAAAGGAGTGCAAGGGACCCAACCCTAGTTGGTGAGCTCCTAAACGAGGCAGTAGTTAGATCGGCAGACCTCGCTATTGGTCGAACCCGTCCGAGCGGAAATTTTTCTGCCCGCTGGTGGTCTAATGATCTACGGGCGCTGCGTGCAGCTTACCGTCGAGCATATAGAAACTGTGGAGTTGCCCGACAGAATCTTGTATCTCCTACGGAGCAACAGATCCTCAGGGAGAATCTCCGTGCGGCCAGATCGGCTTACACGGTGGCGATCCGCAGTGCCAAACGAGCCCACTGGCAACAATGGGTGACCGAGGTAGGGAATGCTGATCCTTGGAGGATTACGGGGCTTGTTCGGAGGGGTGGCGTTAACCCCGTCTCCCTCTTATCCGGAATATCCCTCGGGGGGAGGACGACGGAAGACCTGATCTCTACTCTGGATGGGCTACTGGAGAGGCTCGTGCCTCTGGAGCGGACTGAGGGGGAGGGGGACCACCATCGGCTTATCCGTGCCCTGGCCCGTCTCCCAACTAGTTCCATGCTGCTGGAGACACGGGAACCTCCCCCGGTAACGGAGGCTGAGCTGGGTGCCATGTTCAGGAACCTTGGTCCTAAGAAGGCCCCCGGTGTGGACAAGATAACGGGCGTAATTGCGAAGAACGTATGGAGGTGTGCCAGAAATGAAGTTTTATTTGTGATTAATACATGTCTTAGTGTGGGGTTTTTTCCCACAGTATGGAAGAGAGGGGTGCTCTCAATCATACCCAAGGGGAATTCCAAACCGCGGTCTGATCCAGGTGCGTATCGCCCGATCACGCTCCTTCCCGTTTTTGGGAAGGTACTTGAAACGGTGGTACGCAATAGGCTTGAGAGAAATCTCTCGCCGGCCTGTGACCGTCAGTTTGGGTTCGTTAGGGGTAGATCCACAGAGCATGCCATGATGTTCACGCAAGAGTGGGTGAAGAATAATAGTAAGAAGTATGTTATTGGGATTTTCTTGGACATATCGGGTGCTTTTGATAACGCCTGGTGGGAGATGATACTCACCAAGCTGAAGGTCCGGCAGTGTCCGGGGTATCTTTTTGACATTGTCAAAAGCTACCTCGGTGATCGCACCGTGACCCTTAGTTATGGTGGTGTGTCTCGCACTAGGCCCTTGGACATGGGTTGTCCACAGGGCTCGGTCCTCGGACCAACCCTGTGGAACATCCTGTTTGATGACCTGCTGCTGTTGCCGTTGCCAGATGGTTGTATAATTATTGCCTACGCGGATGATGCTCTACTGCTCGTTTCTGGACAGACTCGCAGAGAATTAGAAGACAAGAGCAATAGGTCGATTGAGATGATTACTGATTGGTGCAAAAGAAACAAGCTTACTCTGGCGCCTTCGAAAACGGTTGCTTTGAAGATGAAGGGTGGCTTGAGTCAGGTTAGAAATCCGATCGTGAAAATGGGAAGCACAAATATCAAATTTGAAAGAAATGTTAAGTATCTGGGAGTGACCTTTGATATGTCGGGCTCCTTCCTGACTCATGTCAAGACTATCTCCGAACGAGCGGGGGTCTTCTTCACCTCCATGAAGAGGATGAGCGTTGCAGAGTGGGGCATCCGTTCGCCTGCTATGCGACTAGTCTATAAGGCTACATACGTGGCCCAGGTCACGTATGCTGCTCAGGTCTGGTCGCATAGACTCCGAACTAGGGTGGTCGCTGCAGCACTCAACAGTGGTCAGAGAGTGCCCCTGTTGGCGCTGACGGGAGCTTATCGGACTGTGTCTGGGCAGGCCCTCCCAGTATTAGCGGGGGTGCTCCCTGCTGATCTGGAGGTCTTAGAGACCAGCGCTCGCCGTAATCTGAGGCGGGGCCTGGAAGTTGACTACTTTGGTAGGACTCTCAGGCTCCTGGAAAACGAGCGGACTGGGGAGTTGGGCAGACGAATTAGATTAATTACGTTAGAAGTCTGGCAAGAAAGATGGGACGCCGCCACCACTGGGAGATGGACCCATTCCTTCTTCCCGAGGGTGATGGTGAAAGAGAGAAAGGGGTCCGGAGGGTATTTTCCGGCTCTGGATCACTACACAGCACAAATACTGTCAGGTCCAAATTACATGATCTTGGACTCTCCACTCACCCTTGGTGCGCCTGCGCTCGTGTGGCCCAGACCCCGGAACATATCCTCTGGGATTGTGCTCTGTTGAGGGATGCTAGAGAGGACTTGATTGAAGGTATAAACGGGCCGCTTGAGACAGGTCGGCATCCCACAAATGTCGACCTGGTGAGAAATGAGTCTAACTTTAGACATCTTAAAGACTTTGTTGGAACTTGGGTGTCCCGCTGGGAGATCCTACGGGGCCCTGCTCCGTAGTTTTTCCTGAACCAGTGTTTGAACCGTCGGTGATGATTTCTTTGGTCACGAATCTTTTATGTTTTTATTATTTTTTCTTTATGTCTTTTTCCCTCCACGGAGGGGTTGTGTTTTTTACGTCCTGCGCCTTATTTGGGTGATGTATTTTATTTAAATTTTATTATTGGCATTATATTGTATTGTTATTTTTGAAATAAAGATTAATATGCGCGGGACAATGAAGGTTTTGTGCGACCGACTCGCTCGGTTTTCATCTCTGCGTGTTGTATTGATGAAGGCCGAGCGAGGAGGTCGCTTTAGCATAAAATAATGCCAACCAGGCGGCGAAAGTGCTGGGCCGATATGGACGCTTTTGCGCATAGAACGGCTCAGGGTATGTGGTGGGTCCCCTTCATTGGCTATGGAATTCGACTTCACAGAGTTACATGGCTACGACGAGGCAGTCGGTAACTGGACCTGCGAGTTTGACTACAATCCCCGCCACCCCGTGAAAGTCGACGGCTACCTCTCGAATGTCCTCTTCCTGAACGCGGTCGGGGCGCTCGGCATCGCGGGGAACGTGGTCACCATGGCACTATCGCCCTCCTGAATGCTTTCATTTACAAAGAGGTGAGGAAAGCGAACGCCGAAAGGAGGCGCCTCTCCCTTTCGCGGAAGAAAGAGATCGACGTAGCGGCCGTGCTGCTCTGCATCGTTCTCGCGTTTTTCTTCTGCAATGTATTGAGGGTAGTTGTCAATTATTTTCACATATATTATATGTACCCCATAGAGCTCATTCTCATTGACAATCTGCTCGTCCCCTCAAACAGCGTTATCAATTTAATTATTTATTTAACTTCCATTAAGAAGTTTAGACGCGAGTTTTTGTCAGTTTTGAATATACGTTCGGCCTCTGAAAGCGACGATGAAGACTCGTCTCGAACGAATTCTTCCACCGCTCAAATAGAATTTCCATTGATAGAATGTGATGCTTGAATTAAATTAAATAAAATAAGAAAAAAAAATTGTTCGAAAAAAAATTGTTTTAAATGTTCTTTCACATAACTACTCTATCATCGTTCTCACAGAGCTAAAACCTGGTTACGCAATAACATCTAGAGCGCTGAACTATTCGACGAAAGATAAAAAGTATTCCGTCGAGACAAAGCTTGAAAAAGGGTGGAGGAGGAGGAGTGAAAGCTGTTTTTAATTATCTTTCATGACTGGGAATGCAGATCGCTTGAGGATCTAATTGTTGTTATTCCACTACAGGTGCGTCGTTCGCGAATGAACCAGCTCAGTGGACCGGATATTTTCGTTGAGCGGCTGAACCGGATCTCTTTCCGCTCAACGCTCAATCAGATCAATCATTTCAGGCAGGCTGTGGCGCGGCACAGTGAAGACAGATCACTTATTAAATCGTACTGTTTACACTTGCGTCAAGATATGAGGATCAGACAATTGAATACTTACATAAGTTACTCATTAATACACACCAGAATATACTTCGCATTATAGAATCTCTTTCACAGTTACAGTTCATATTAAGAGGCCCCAGTACACGATTTTCGTATTTGCTCTCGATTTGCTAAATTTAACGTTAACTTGTTAAATCATTTTGCAAAACCCATAGCTAAACAGGCTTTTAATCAATTTAATTTGATTATAGAAGAGAGACTATTTTTAAAATGAAATATGTGTTTGGGAGTATGATATTTATAAACTATCATTATTATCTGTTTATTATATATAAATTATTATCAGGGCATATTTAAGCATGTTTCTTTTCAGTGATTAAGCTGGCTTAATTAGCTATGTAATTTATTAAGGGTGAAGCTTGAAAACGATAGAAAAAACGCTTCAGACAAGACGTTACAAATTGAATCTCTGTAAACGGGGTGTTCTGTTATAAAAAAGCCAATTTTAAAATATTAATTGTTATAAAATATTTGATTCAAATTTGAAAGTTTTCAAATAGGTGTTGTGTCAATATAATTAATATAATATTAAGAAAATATTTAAGATACTAATGTTAAAAAAAAAACATCTAATTATCCAACTATTGACTTTTTCTTTTTTTTCAACTCAATTTAATTTCTCTGTAAAAACCATTGCACTTCAAAGAGAATAAAATATAAATTTACAACCATCACCAGGCTAAGAACAAACCCAATAATAACATAAGTGTTTGTTTAAATTAGAACCAAATTTAAAGCACTATAAAAGGAACCGCTTCTTAACAAAAATAATTTATTGTGCCATTTACCTGGTTAATATAATCCTCCAAGGTGTTTTTATTTTAATGTATATGCTTAATTATTTATGAATAATATAGAATTCTTTCCATTTTTATTTTTAAATGTTATTTATTACTATATTATTATTATTATTGATTTATTTTAATGGTTCACAAACAATGAAAAACACACATTATCTATAAATACAATTATAATTCAATTAGTTTAAATGCTTTTCGTCACTTAAATATGAACACGGCTTATTTGTTTATTTTTTATTTATTACGTTGTTTACCAGAAATGATTAGTTTTATTTAATACTTGTACATATAATTTATTTTTAAAATTTATTTTTATACATATTTAAAACAAAGTTTCTTACAAAATGATGAATTTCTACAAGAGAATGTTTATATTTACTGTTTTAAATCAATATTTACATATTTTGGATGCTTTTATGTTTAAACTTAATATATAAAACTTATATTATGCATATTATAACTTCATTTGTGAAGTAATAGATTTAATTTATCAATTAATGTTAAATAAGTTTTTAAACACTGTGCTATTTTCAACATGCAACCTCAATTGTCCTCATTGCGTTAATTGTCCTCAGGAAATTTGCGAAATGTTTACTTCATACTTCACATCCTTCCGCCAGTGATCAAACAATGGCTCCTGCAATCGAACCGTCTGATATCCTTATCAGCAATATTTACTTTTCAGTAAATAATGTTACCGCAATAACTAAAGACTTGGACACAAAAAGGCCCCGGACACGACAATTTGGATCCATGTTTCCATACGATGACGGTAGGGTCTCTTTGTTCACCATTAACCCTTAAACCCTACCCAGGGGTCTAGCAGACCCCAGCGACTTAATTTTTGTAAAAATCTTTATAACCATTCAACAAACGATCCCGATCTTTTAGTTAATCTAAAATGGCATTGTCAACCGCCATTACGTCGGTTGCTAACAGGCGTTAGAGCTGTGTGGACAGAGATATTGCGGTTTTGGGGTCCGTCAGACCCCAGGGTGGTGACGACGTAATATTTTGGGCTTTTAGTTTGTTGTGTTTAATGTGGTGAATTCTTAAGTATATATGAAATATTTTTTATTGGTGAGTTATATAACTAAATATTATGTTATAAAAAAAAAAATTGTATAACGAAGTATAATAATCGTTTTACATGTGTTAGATGTATTATTACTTTGGCGTTTACTATCAATGTATATATTTTCTATCTTTATTGTTTAAGGTTGGATCTGACAAGTTTTTAGAAATGATGGATGAAGATCAGATCACTGAATGGTTGTACGAAAATGACTCTGACGATGAAGAGTCCTATAGAGAGAATAGAGTACTATAACAAGACAAAATGTGGTGTTGATTTAATGGACCAATTATGCCATAGATACAATGTATCTCGAAAGACTAGGAGATGGCCAATGTCAATTTTTTATGGCCTTTTGAATATAATAGGCGTCAATGCTTATGTCTTTTTAAAAATGGCAACTAATAGTGCACCAAAACGCCGCAATTTAAAAAAAAAAACTTGCCATTGCCCTTATTTCACCTCAAATGGAAGAACGCTTGACACGGCCAACTTTGACTTCAAATCTCGAAACTCTCTTGGAAGATATACTTCAAAAGAAGTGCCCACTAGTTAAACAGGGTCCTAATCTAGTTGCAAAAAAATATGTCTTGTATGCTCCAGAGATAAAGGTTGGGAGACCAGAGTTTTCTGTAGCTCGTGCAAAAATCCCCTTTGTGGCGAGCACACCAAGGCTGTGTGTCAAGAATGTCTCGACAAAGTTGATTAAGATTATTGTTTTGTTCTTATTAAGTAAATCATTCTAATAAAAAAATCTAGCAATTAAAATTATGTTTCATTTCAAAGTTACTAACCAAAACATATTGGGGTCCATTAGACCCCAGGGTAGGGTAAGTGTTTCTTCCAGGATGGGTAGGAATTAAGGGTTAAAATGACTATTCAACATGTGCACAGAGCAAGGGACCTTTCCGAAATTATGGAAGCAGGCGTTCATCACTCCAATTCACAAGAATGGATCAAAACAGGATATTGAGAACTAGAGACCGATTTCTAATTATCCAGTTATCGCCATTATTCTAGTTATCGCCAAAGAAAACCAAACTGCAGAATGCCAAGACGAATAGGAATGAGCTGAGAAACATATCTTTGAGAACAAAGAGATCCTAATTATCTTAAAAAGAAAAGCCTTTGAATCGTGCATACTGCCAGTGATGATGTATGGAGTGGAGACTATGGCCCTTACAAAGAAAAGTGTAGAAAATCTCAAATGCACGCAACGATCCACGGAGAGATCCATGCTTGGAGTAAGCCTAAGAGATTGAATAAGAATGATGAAATTAGGCGCAGAACTAGAGTAGTGGATATCATGAATCGTGTAGCGAAGCTAAAATGGCAACGGGCAGGACATGTTGCAAGGCAGGATGCTACAAGATAGCTTCCCAGAGTTCTGAAATGGAGACCTTGGGAGAATAAAAGAGGCATCGGAAGACCTCAAAAGAGATGGGCCGACGATATAGCCGCTGTGGGGGGAAATAAATGGCTACATTTAGCAAACAACAAGGAAGGATGGAAGGGTATGGAAGAGGCCTATATCCAGCAGTGGAGAGATGAATGCTGAGGAAGAAGAAGTTATCTCCAGTCTTATCGACTACGACAACCTCCAAAGAGACTTAAACCG
Organism: Agrypnia vestita; assembly: GCA_016648135.1. Lineage (NCBI taxonomy): Eukaryota > Metazoa > Arthropoda > Insecta > Trichoptera > Phryganeidae > Agrypnia > Agrypnia vestita. The sequence continues at coordinate 2,979 of JADDOH010023057.1, read as the reverse complement.
ATTTTATAATTATTGTATCACAAATAAACTATTTCTAGGCTATTCCAAATGCAAATCAATCAGTTTTACAAAAAATTATCATACCTACATGTATATAAATAAATATGCCATATTCATCAGAAATTTTGGCATTTTAGTTTAATTTAATGATTTTTTTGCTATACATTACGATTGGGCTCTGTAAGTTAACAATGCCGTAAGCCGTAATCACTATGCAATCCAAGAAATTTACATGCTGTATGTCAAGACATGCGTGAGATTAAATCACGTTGAAGTCCCTTGCTTCCACATGTATGCTGACGGCAGCAATCCTCTTTGTCGAAATGACTTCATTCTATGTGGGTTTAGATTTTACGCTAATTGTTGGCGGTCTCAGAAGACTAGGTACATCCCTGTTGCTCTATGTCGTAATATTCTTGAAACCATTATCGGCCGATATTGCACATTTTGACATTTCGTTAAGAGGCCCTAGTACACGATTTGCGTATTTGCTCTCGGGAGACTGAATTTAACGTAAACATATTAAATCATTTCTCAAAACCCATAGCTAAACAAGCTTTTGATTAATTTTATTATAATAAATCCATTCATTCTTGAAGCATTTCCTTACAAAAATATTAATAAATATTGTGACGTAGCAACCTCTGTTCGTCACACTTCTTTGCGAAACATCTAAAAGTAATGAATTTATCGATCCCCGCACCAAATATCTGCACCAAAATTGATTTTAATCCGCGTAGGTACCGCGAATACTCTATGGGAAAAGAAGTCTTTGGTCTATTGCAGATAATTTCACGGCAGTCGCGAACGTCGGGGACGGTATTTCAAAATGGCGCATTCGAAATCTGACACGTCCGCACGCAAGATGTGAGCCTTTCTGTGAACCCTCGCGTTAAGAGGTAAGCTCATTCCGAGAGACACAATTTGAAGTGGCATAAAGATAACTTGTGAAATTACATGATTGTTTGTTTAATAATGTCTTTCGTACATAGGGTCCTTCCACGCCAGCGTTTCGCGCCATGGCAAGATGACGCGTCGTTGAGTGAAAGATGCATCCCTTGCAACGCCTGGGGGGCAGCTGCAGAGATGATGTTCCGGAAGTCATCTGCATCGGCACCCCAAAGCCTCGGGGCGGGGTTGTTCTCTGGACCCATAAGGGAGCAATCCTGCTTCAGATGCAAGGCCAGTAAAATGAAGACCACGACATGCCTGGTATTCCAAATTTTTTAATCGTCAACTTTACGTCACGCCTGGAGCGAGCTGTGAGTTTATCTCGCTCCGAAAATTGAATAGAACGAGTGCATCAGTGGTCGTGCCGTTTTTAAAAGAACATTGCTAACTACATGCGGAAGCGGTGTTTGTGCCAGAAATTGTGACATGTTATCTGAAATCAATGTCACCAAGCGAATGTATTCTCACAGCCTATTGTAGCTTCATTGTTTTTTAAATCTGATTTAGAAATTTTGACCTGATGTTAATTGAATCTACAGTATGTGATTGCCGGCGTACCGACACCAGCGCTGCCGTCACCGCTAGTAGTATAAAAGAATTTAGTTTCGATTGTCTTTTCCATCCTTGTTTAATGCGGCCACTAGCGATGATGTCAAGGCGCAGTAAATTAAATTATTCAACTCTATTTATTGTAAAAAAAAAATTTCGATGTGCAAAATTCACAAAATATTTTATGGAAAATTGTCACCTTCTGTGGCACCATTAATTTTTGATTAAATTTATTTGAATAAATTCACATGTTAACTAAAGAATTTTTCGTTGTATAACCCTTGTCATTGAACTGTTGCAACTTAAAATATGTTAAAATGAGAGACAGCTGAAGTGCAGCGTACACGACACCAGAAATACCCTGAGTTTGAAATGTAGAAGTAAGGTGAGTCCCATTCTTCTCCGATTGAGCAAAACTGGTGGTGACGAGGAGTTCAGATGAAAGCATCAGAACCTCACGTCATAATATATTGTTTTAATTTCAAAAAAATTATAACCCCGAAACACTATTTTAGTTTTCGTACAATAGAGTTATATTTGGTACACTTAATCGTAATATTTTCAAATAAAGACCATTCATTTTGTATACAAATTGGTGGCATAAATTTTGAAAAAGAAGTGGTGCTATTCAGACATTAATATTTTTCGAAAGGTTGTTAAATATATCGTTTTCAAAAAGACAAAAATTTACGATCTATTTCCTGTATTGCACTAGGCAAAAAACCATCAAAACATTACATTTTTATGTTAAACTGTATATGTAAAATTAGAGAATTTAATCATCATTAATAAAAAAATATTCATAAAAATTCACAAGGATAGTAAATAATTCAATAATAATACCAGTTAAAAGTGCTCTAAAATGTATCCATCAGACGTTCGCCGGACACCGGGCGATATGCATCGTAAGATTATCGTCCTCTGATTTAATAAAATTTATCATATACTCGTCTCTGTCACCTGCCAGCCTTCTCATTTCTCCGATAATCTGGTCTGCGTAGCTTATTAATCTCTACGATTGTTGTTACAAGACATTATTCATTTTGATATTTTGACATACATATAACACTCTGACGATGGAAAGGTATTTCTGAAACATGTAGGCGAAATACTAATATAAGTAGATATATACAAATGAAATAATCAATATTTTAAAAATATACTTTCTTGTATTTCACGACTTATACTTGGACCAAGTCAAGGCTTGTTGTAAGGGTTTTGCAATTTGCACGTCGAAGCAATCTATGATACACTGAATCCTTGAAAATCGTTTTCTTAATCGTTATGGTAAACAAAGATTGTTATGGTGGAAAAAAGAACATTTTTCTCATGCAGTCCGCAAACATTCGGAATATTCTTTTAATAGCGCTGCTCCTGACTCCAAAAATATAATATGGTTCATTTAAAGTAATATTTCTTAAAGTTATCATAATTTCTGAATGCGATCTTGTGGTGAATTTACATTGCATATTCATGGTT
>JADDOH010023056.1:0-49791 GCA_016648135.1 Agrypnia vestita | reverse complement strand
CGGGAAAAGGGTTAAAAATCGATCCAAAGTTTTTTCGACGGCAAGCCGGCAAGCAAGCAGACGCCACGAGTTAAAATAAAGGAAGTAAAAATTCATAAAAAGTGTAAGAATTGGAATGAATGAAAGAATATAACAGAAAATAAATAATAAAAATATTACTGTGACGATTTTTCCCGCCCATCCAGTAATAGACTTGTTTATAACAGAGCGAAATGGCTCGGATGTGACGCATCATTTACTCAGGTGACCGTCAAGTCCCGTATTCTGTGGACTGCCAAAAACGCCACAAATTACGTCAAATGTCCATCACATCAACCACTTCTTAAAAATGATCACACATTAATAATAATTCTCACTTGGCAATTCCTCGACACGGTTAAACATTGACACCCCCTCAATACTGCCACCTGCCACAAATATACACACAAAATCCCTGTCCGATCAATGAGATCTCCAAGCCTTTTTCAAAGTTTTACAACACCAATCTAGGCTATTTCGCTCCTCTACCTAGAACGATCAACCACTATAACGAGACATCGTCCAGAGACGGCAACCTTGATATATTTTTTATGACTCTTCATGTGATCATATGATCAATTCAATAGTGAAATTTTGATAAACTCGGTTGACGGTCGCTCGAGCGTGTAATACATACTCGTCATAGACACACGGTGTTGACCTTGGAATTCGTGCATTCGCCGTAAACTTTTTATCTTGTGTATTATGTAAGAACTTGCTTATCAAGAACTCCTAAATAGTGTATATTGATTTCCGATATTTTTTCTGCATATTATTTACAAATCACTTTATCATGAAGGCATTATCTATTTTTTATTTATCATAAAAAGTGTATTAAGTATTGCAACTTATTTTTATTATATATTATTTATTCATTATTCATTATTAATATATCGTAAAAGTATATTGTGTAATTAATTATGTCATATTCAAAATGTTAATTGTAATTATGTTATTTTCAAAAAGTTCACAAAATGTTCTTACTTTGTACTCTAATGTCACCTTAGGATCATGTGTGTGTTTGTTAAAAAATAAAAATATAAAAAACATTTCCTGATTCGTTGTCCCGAATGTATTATGTACATACATATATAGGAAGTCGAATATTATAATTGTCAACATATTAGGTATGCATATACATAATATGTCGACAATTTAGCAATACAAAATGACGTATATGTCGGTTCCTAAAGAATAAGTATGCAAACTTTGGATAAAACGGTGTAGATTTGTAGAGAAAACATATCGGATGTGGGGCTGTAGTAAAGGTAGAGAGATAAATGTGACTTTTGTTTTCCGCCGGGTCCTAAAGAATATGTGTGCAAAATTTGGGTCACATCTGTCAATCGGTACAGATTTATGTAGAAAATATACCAGGGGGAGGGGGCGCGGTCTGGAGGAAGGGGGGAAATAATCGGGTGGACTCTGATTGGTTTATGCTTAGAGTATATAGATTGTAGGTATATACTCTAAGGGTTTATGTTATTTTTATAATTGTGTTTTGTCCACTATTAATTATATAACATTGTAAAGGTAGGTAGGTAAGTAGGTCAAATTTAACGTGATGAAAATTCTTATGAGAAACTTAACGTGTACATACTTAAATAGGTCGGTCCCGGCCATTGTGTGTTGGAATATAATAACAATCATATTATCTTGAAATTAGGGGAGATTATTTCAAAAATAAATTTTAATAAATTAACACAGAAAAAAGGAATACAGGTTATAACGCCTATATTTATTAAAGCCCTCGCCAACGACCATACCACGTTGAAAGCACCGGTTCTCGTCCGATCACCGAAGTTAAGCAACATTTGGCGCGGTCAGTACTTGGATGGGTGACCGCTTGGGAACACCGCGTGCCGTTGGCTTTTTTGCACAAATGTACATTTTATATATTTATTTTAATAATATAAGGTATATCACCTATATTTATTACGGCCCTCGCCAACGACCATACCACGTTGAAAGCACCGGTTCTCGTCCGATCACCGAAGTAAGCAACATTGGGCGCGGTCAGTACTTGGATGGGTGACCGCTTGGGAACACCGCGTGCCGTTGGCTTTTTTGCACAAATGTACATTTTATATATTTATTTTAATAATATAAGGTATATCACCTATATTTATTACGGCCCTCGCCAACGACCATACCACGTTGAAAGCACCGGTTCTCGTCCGATCACCGAAGTTAAGCAACATTGGGCGCGGTCAGTACTTGGATGGGTGACCGCTTGGGAACACCGCGTGCCGTTGGCTTTTTGCACAAATGTACATTTTATATATTTATTTTAATAATATAAGGTATATCACCTATATTTATTACGGCCCTCGCCAACGACCATACCACGTTGAAAGCACCGGTTCTCGTCCGATCACCGAAGTTAAGCAACATTGGGCGCGGTCAGTACTTGGATGGGTGACCGCTTGGGAACACCGCGTGCCGGGCTTTTTGCACAAATGTACATTTTATATATGTATTTATTTTAATAATATAAGGTATATCACCTATATTTATTACGGCCCTCGCCAACGACCATACCACGTTGAAAGCACCGGTTCTCGTCCGATCACCGAAGTTAAGCAACATTGGGCGCGGTCAGTACTTGGATGGGTGACCGCTTGGGAACACCGCGTGCCGTTGGCTTTTTTGCACAAATGTACATTACATTTTTCATATTTATTGAAATAAACCAACAGAAATGGTTTTAACTCTCATATTTATCGTGGCCTTCGCCAACGACCACGCCATGTTGAAAGCACCGGTTCTCGTCAATGTACAATAGCCAAATAAATTAAAAAGTTTAATATAATGGCCAAATAAAATTTTCCATGTGCTAATACAAAAAATTATTTAATATCCCAACTGTATTAAACAATTGAAACCTACCGGTCTAGAAATAAGTTTCGACAAGATTAAAATTATGCCGAATGAACCTTGTTACAGAGAACTAATAAATTATCAAGCATCACCATTGCCTCTACAACTCTTTGTGGGTCTTGGCCTCTTCAAGAGTCATTTTCCACTGATCTCGGTCTTGCCCCAGCTTTCCCCAGTTCTGGATCTCCATCTTGGTTCTGGCCTTGCTAAGCTCCTTCATCCTATTGATCTTATATTCGACAGGAACCGCTAACCTAACCTAACCCAACCACCGAAGTCTTCCCAGTTTTATCAATTTTGTGACGCTTAGCTCCTTAAACAAAGTATAGAGTTCATTGCAAACAATAATCTAGGAAGACAGAATAATATTGATTATGTAAATTGAGTACCTATAGTTTTTATGTATGTATCATATATACGGCCGTTTTCTCAAGTAAGCAATATTGTTATTTCTGTATCTTGACAGTTATAACTTGACAGGACATCTTGCAGATGCCGGCAGATAGGCTACCAAAGCGGATATTGTAGTAGGACAAAGTAGAAGACCAAGGGGCCGTCTCAGGAGGAGCTGGCGGAAACAGTTGGAGGACTGATGCGAAACGAGGTTGCAACTAAATTGGGCTGACGTGGAGAGCGCAGCCCGAGACAGGAAGAGTTGGAACCTCCTATGCAGTGCAGGGACCCCGATCCAATAGGATAAGGGGTAAAAGAAGAAGAAGACAGTTATTTTATAACATTGTAATGCCGTCAATTTTGTCGTTTTAAATTTGACAGGATTGAAATTAATGAATTCAATCAATCAGAAAGCTCTAAAACTTTAAGTTATTCACAATTATGAAAAATGAGCTTATTAATTGATTGAATTCAAACCTGTCAAACTTATAACTTCAAAATTAGCGGCATTACAATGTTGTACAATAACTGTCAAGATACAGAAATAGCGAAATTGCTTATTTCAGAATAGGTACGGTTGACAATTTTCCTTAATATTTAATTCGATTACAGAATTTTTATGAATCTTTTTCTATGAATTTGTTTTTTTAATTCAATTTTTTTACACAATCTTTTCAATGTTGTTTCATAAATATTAGGTAATTACGACTCAATTTGTTAAATCACTAATACAGCGGTTCCCAACCTGTGGTACGCGTACCACCGGTGGTACGCGAGTAGATAGTTGGTGGTACGCGAAAAATAATCAATAATGGCGGACACAAAAAGTTTAAAAAAAATCAGTCATAGAAATATCATTTAAAATATTTTTAAATACAATTTAATTAATATTATTATATTTAAAACAAAAATTTCGCCTGCGGCGCTGCTGTAAGTTTGTAAAAATGAAAGTGTAAATTGTCTTGTTTTCATCAGAAGAACTTTTGAATTTACCGTGTTTAATTAATTTTATTTATATACATTTATTTTCTATTTATATCGGTAATTTGTGGAAAAAAATTGCCTGCGGCGCATTTAATTTTTTTTTGTATACAAATAATTTAATTTAATTCTACGTATTTTTTTAATAAAAATTATTTCTTTAAATGACTTGGTTTTGAATTTCGATAAGAAATGAGCTTCGGCACCTTTTATTTAAAAAAAAAACATTGGAAAACGAAAAGTTCAAATTTCTCATTTTTATCAGAAAAAATAAAAACCTTTGGAATTTTTTTTTAAACTTAAATTAATTGAGTTCTGGGAAATAACCATCCTATAAAATTTATAATGCGAATAGAATAACAAAATTCTCGAAATAAAATCATTTTTACGAAGCGGTACAATTAACCGTGATGTACTACCAAGTGGTACGCGAGCCAAAAAAGGTTGGGAAACGCTGCACTACTATAATAATAAAATAAAATAAATCCACAAGAAAAAAAAGGTATTTGGAAAAGAAGAGTCCCAGGGCCCGCATTGGAAAGTGGGGGACATGAACCTTATATTAAAGGGAATGCATTTTTAATATTCCATATAAGTAACCGTAGTGACAGTCCAACGTTTTACAGAATAAGTAAGAAATGTCGAAAAAAAATGACGGTTCAACGAAGGGTTGAAGTTTCTCGCGGAAGGCCACACAAGACGATGGACCTGGTTAGTTCTTCGATGGAGACCTCGCTTCTGGGTTTCATGAGAACCACCACAGACTGCAATAGGCGGCGACAAATCCGTCATCCACAATCAGCCGCCGATCCATGATCACGACAACTCTCTCTGAAGATAAGGCGAAGATAAAGAAAGTCGACTGGCAGTACGTTGCGGAAACCGTTGTCGATCGACGAAACAACTCCGACTTCCTTCTCCACAACTGTTCTGCGGAGCTCAACACCGTTTTTTCTTGGAGACGTAATGAGATTAAAGATTATCTGTGTACTATATCTTATTCGCGTAAATATCGTGCCTGGGATCCCACGATTTGTATATTCAACAGCGTTTCGCGTCCGCCAGCCATGAACTCCCAGGGCCGGCTGTTTCTAGACTTAGTATTTTTAATTAATTTTAAAAATTGGGTGCGCGCACTTATGTATGCCTGTCCGAAGTGTTGCTTCTTTGGCATACATGAAAACCACGTGCTGTATTCCATGTTCCAACAACTCAAGGTATACAACATTACCTAGAATATCCATCAATGACAGTTCTCCAACAGATATAAAATCTAAAATACACATTAAATACAGTACCTACAGTACAGAAAATGAAACAGTAAGTTCATAATTCTATCACAATAATAACATATTTATCATGAATTTGATCACAATCATATTATGAAAAATACATCAGTTAAAAAAACAACAATAAAAGCAATTAAGATAAATTACGGGTGTCTCACAGAGACGAAGTAGAGATATATGGAAAAGTATGCATGGAAGAATTTTTTTAAGCGTTTACAGGACTTAGGACCTATTATTCTCTGGCTTAAGTGATCACTTTACAGAATGTAACGTTCGTCGATTCCACACGTGATCGACAACACGTCACAAAAAAAATATATATACTCAAAAAATAGCGCCCGGAGCATATGCAATTTACTTATCACCATTTCTAAATAACTTGATATCGTCAAGAACAAGAATTGCTATTGGTTAAATATCACTCAGAAAACTGCCAAAACGCAAAAGACCAAGTTGATGTACACATCTAGAAATAACAGAACCACAGAAACTCTATTCGGTGACGTGATGATCCCTGCAATGGGATCCGAAATGTCGTCGGCCAGAAAGGTCGTAAAAATACGGCGTAATACCTCAGAAGACAAAAACCAGAAGAAGTACCATCGGATCTAGCCGACTAGCTTGGATAGGAGTTGTGTATCGGGCAAGCAGCGACAGAACCATTATAACTGAGAAAAGACCGTTGGTCAGACCCAAACAGCGCCTCACGGACAATGAACTGGCTGTTCTGAAGAAGCTAGGGGGGAAGGAAGGATGGGAGCAGATGGAAATGGATCAGAAGAAGTGGAAAGGCATCATCCGGGTAGAACTCTATAGAGTTATACGGCCATTATCCTGGCTCTACCCAACCGAGTTTCTCCAAGGTATGCATGGCTACAATAGTTTAGAGACTAGAAGGAATGTGTATTTGATTACACATTTTTATCGAGTGTTGCGCTGTACAATCGATAATCCTGAAATTATGCGGAGCGTTGGTTTGTATGTTCTTGATAATTACCTTAGACAGCGTCAGTATAGATTGTTTCACATTCCAATATACAGGACCAACCTGCCGATGGTTATACCTGTTGGAAAAGCTACCGCTATGCTAAACAATATCGTTTTCCATGTGTATGAGGGGGTTTTCCGAAGCAGGATTCTCCTACACTTTTGACCAGATTTTATGTTATTTTTTAATAATTAAATATTGTTATATATATATTCTCTATATATAATATATATATATACTTTCATAATATACAACATGTGACGTAATTAACGCAAACCCTGAAAGTGCTTTGTTAATAATCGGCTACTGGTCTAAAATGTTCAAGCAACCATGACCTAATATCAATAGTTATGGAGATACGCAATATCAAAGTTTGAAATTTTTTTTCTATATTTCCGACTTAATTTTTGTTGCAAAATTTGGTGCAAAAAGTTGAACTATCATTACAGTAACTTATATCGATTATGAAAAATTCATTTGCTTCAATACAACTTAAATAAAATGATAAAACCTTGTAAAAAAAAAACTTTTTTCAATTTTTGTAATGTTTCTTGACGATTCTTAATAAAGTACTTTCAGGGTTTGCGTTAATTACGTGATTTGTTATATACGCCTTGAACATTTTGCTTGTAATGTACATATTATTAAATAAATCGAATTGAATTGAATCAAAAGCAAGTATAGAAAACGAGCCATTGTTGTGTTGTGGAAGATTACACTTCACAAGATAATGAAAATCCCAATTTGAACATCAATTAAACAGGAAATCATAAATAAATATTTTAATTACGGGCTGTAGTTTTGACGCATAAAAATATACAATGGCATTCCTCGAATGCCGCCCCCGGCCGTCGGCCAGTGCCGAGGCGTTTAAGGGCACAGCCGGTCCTGTAAAACCCGGCGAAAACAAACATGAAGCGTGTAAATTACTCTCTATCTTCATCTAGGAGAACCCGCCATGCTGTGGGAAGTAGAAGACACAAATTTACTCGCTCGGGCCGTGCGTGAGGAAAGCGAGGAGGGCATCGTGTTCCGGAGACAAAGAAAAGGCGCCCGTCTAGGGCAGCATCTGAAAAAGACTCAAAAATATGGTTGGTAATATGAAAAACATTTGACAACAGGCCACGAAGTCCGATTACTGGAGCGAAACGCATCACAAAAACCAAAAACAGGCTTGAGTACCTAACTGACAATCTGTTCTATTCTGAGAATAGTCATATTGGGATGTCAGATCTTTATCCCAACACTTAATAGACGAAAATTAAAATAAAAAATAACGAGACGTAGGAATACGTCGGTATTCGATGTTCGAAGATTTCTATATTTTCACGTATCTCTCTCAAAGTAAAAACCTTCATTTGCGATGTGCGATTTCTCCGGCCTGGTCTGACAGCTGCCCTGCGCCGCAAACGTAACCTCGAAGTTCTCATGTTTCGACTAAAATTACACGAAATAAGTACTAATGCTGTATCTAAAGCTTAGCGAAAAAAGATTATTTCATATGCACCTATTAATTTCTTCGCCCACAGCGTCCTGATGTAAAATTATGACAAAATTGTCACTGTCACGTTGGATCATAGAAAAGAGAAACATTGTTGGACTCTACTTGTATTTGACGTTTGATGGATATCCGTCATGCACTTTTTTCTCCCTCTGACCACACCACCGACGTATACCTACGTCTCCTTTATTTTCGTCTATTAAGTGTTGGGATAAAGATCTGATATCCCAATATGTGTTCAGAATAGCATAGAATAACTTGATAAATGATTTGGACACGTTCTCCAACTCTACGGTTGGAGAACGTTCTCTTTCTCTAGAATAGTTTCGGATCATACATTTGAAAATATTGCTAAAAAAATTATTGTTATTATGCATTCAAGGTATGTGAATCCTTGGCTTTCGCGTACGAGTATGGCATTTAAAAATCCTGGACTTCCTTATAACACACACGCGCTAACACTGCCCCCAATACTATTATGTTATCTATGGCCCCCACTGCCCCTCGGATAAAGGACATAATGTTGCCAGCGTTCTATGATTCTATCGTGTATCTATTGCTTACTGAACCTTGGCAAATAGGTTGCCCTTCAGTTGTTCAGGTAAATGGTCTCTTGTTTTGTTATTTGTACGCCCTATTTATTAACCTTATCGTAAGAATCTTTGCACTGTGTTTTGGCTTTCACGTGTTAGTGTGCTCGAACAAATACATCGGATAAAATATTTCCTTCGTAGAGTGAAGACAATAAATAGGAGTGTCTACAGATATAGATGGTCTCTAGTAGTTAACAATTGACAATAATAATATATATAGAAAATAGGAAATTTCCTACTTACAGCCCACTTATTTATTTATTACCCGCGCGGCTTCGCACGCGTAGATTTTTAATAACTTTTAGTCATATTTTATCAATTTGCATATTAATCTTAACTTTTTGAGTTCTACAACTTTTGTATAGAAAGTATTTAAATATCTCTTACCGTTAAGGCAGCGTTCGTAAAAAAGGCATCGCTCGACTCGCTTCTGCTTCCTTGCACCGTCCCAACCGCGTCCCAACTCATTGCCTAGGTAGGCTGTTGGGGTCGGCTCTTCTCGTTCTCAGGCTGTATCTTCTTCGGTCCTGGGTTTCGCTTCCATCCAGGCCGTTTCTCCGTAATATTGAGTCTGGAGCATCGAGTCATCCAGGAGTTCTTTGGTCTACATAGACATTGCCCGCTTCACCGTGTGGTCTGGTGGTCTCCGTCTTATATACCATCTCAACTGCCGTTCCTCCATAATGTTACAAGTGTATGTACTATTATTCTAAATATTGTCATTCAATAATAATAATTTCGATGTCTGTATGTCTGTCCGTAACTTCCTGTAACGTCAGTAACTTATTTGATAAAAACTTTTTCTTTTCCTATTTTTCTTTATTTTTTCTTTAATTTTTATGTATAAATAAATAAATGCTTATTCTTCAGTAATCCACATGTAAAAATCGCGTCATTTTTGATGGATTACAGCTAGTTAATAGTAAAATAATTATACCGCAACAAATTCGTCAATTGTAATTGCACACTGCCACGAGTAAAAGATCGACCTGTAAGTTACATATTCCGAGATTATTTCCGTCCCGATTTCACGAAATCATTTTTTATTTTAAAATAATCGTAGGCCGACAGGCACTTCGCATTCTGAGTACAATAGCCCCGGCCACGAGCTATCATTGCTGTTCACGCCCTTTGACTAGATTCCTAGCGAGATTTAATGTTATTCTTTATTTCTTCCGATTATCTCCTGCATGAAGTATGAAGCGACATGTTCCCATGATTTAGGAGTCCATTATTCATTAGGCTGATGAATTGTTTTATGAAATGGCCGGATGTTTTCTGACGTAAGGGGAAAGAAACGGCGCCGGGAACAATGGTTTTTCATGCCCTACGCTTTGGTTCCGCCACTGACTAAATAAATAATAGTGCCATCTACATATTGCGTGTAACAAAAAAATAATGCGTGTATACCAGGTGAACATCATGCCTCTCTCTTTTTAAATTTTACTCTCTTTATATTAACTCGTGGCGTCTGCTTGCTTGCTTGCCGGCTTGCCGTCAAAAAAAACTTTGGATCGATTTTTGACCCTTTTCCCGTGATCCAATCGAGCTGAAACTTGGCAAGTAGACATCAAGAAGATCTATCAAATTTTCGTTAATTTTTTTTAATAATTGTAGTATAATTTCGGATTTTTAGAAATTTTATTGTTTTTTTTCAAATTGGAATCATTAGAAAAGTTTGATTAGCAGCGGCAGCCCAATAACGTCGCGGAATATTTTCTAAATTTGAATTAATCCGTCGGTATACATAATAGGTACTTCACTACGAATGTCTAAATTGACTGACAAATGTTTTTAGAATTTAATCTTCAAAGCATGAAGTGTCTTATCAAAGCTCAAAACATTTTAGAAATATATTAAATTACTGTAAGTTTAGTGTTATGTTATATGTTTTAATTCGTCTTTAATTGTTGTTATATTTTACAAAGAAAGGGACTATAGTAAAAACTTGGTTTTAATGGGTTACTTTTTTTATTAAACTAAATGTTGCACTAAACATTCGTCCGTATGACAGATTGCTCATTTTACAGTGCAATTTTTGAAGTGAGTTTTTTAAAGAAGAAAGTTCGGGTATTAGTGATGGTATTTTGACCGGTTACACAATAACCGTTATTTGACATTTGTGTCTGATTGCTTCGGTGATTGATTACTGAGTTTTCGTAATTCGATAATTTCGAAATCATCGTTGTACTATACACAGAGATATGACTTATCTAAGATACAGTATTTGAAATACAGATACAACATGCAAAATACGTATTTTCATCTTGTATCTGAAATACTTTTTTAAATATTCATCTTGTATCTTGTATTTACATACATTCTTTTGGTATCTTACTATTTTGTAAATACTATGATTGCTAAGATACTTTTTTCCAATGATGTACCTATAATGAGACCTCATCGAAGAAAAATGAGCGACAAAATGTTTGAAGAACTGGTTTTACAAGTCTCAATTAAAACCTTAAAAATATAATATTTTATCTTCTCACATTTGCGCGATCAACGCGATTTATTCGTAAATAATTCACGTAAAAAATAAACTTACATTCAATAAAATGTGTTTTCTTACAAAAGGATTTTATCTTTAAAAAGTGTTTGGAAGATATGTATTTTGTATCGAGTATTTCAGATACCATTCCAGAAAGTTATTTGTATCTGGTATTTGAAATACTTGATTTTAAAGTATCTTGCATTTTGTATTCCAGATACTTTGTATAGGGTATCTTGTACATCACTGACTATATACAACAGTAGGCATGATGGCAGTATTAAAAAGTAATTGATTTTAGAGAAGAAAATATTTTGAAAGGATTCTAAAAACTGATCCAGTTTCAATATACCTACACATTGAGATTAATAAGATTTTCAATAAATAAAAAGTATAAAATTCTGCATTCGGCCATTTTAACTGAAACATCGATCAGAGCGAATGACGTCATGCCTAAGTAACCGTCACCGTGTCTTTGAACTGTTGTCATAGACAACGTTGCTTAACTTCGGTGATCGGACGAGAACCGGTGCTTTCAACGTGGTATGGTCGTTGGCGAGGGCCGTAATAAATATAGGTGATATACCTTATATTATTAAAATAAATATATAAAATGTACATTTGTGCAAAAAAGCCAACGGCACGCGGTGTTCCCAAGCGGTCACCCATCCAAGTACTGACCGCGCCCAATGTTGCTTACTTCGGTGATCGGACGAGAACCGGTGCTTTCAACGTGGTATGGTCGTTGGCGAGGGCCGTAATAAATATAGGTGATATACCTTATATTATTAAAATAAATATATAAAATGTACATTTGTGCAAAAAAGCCAACGGCACGCGGTGTTCCCAAGCGGTCACCCATCCAAGTACTGACCGCGCCCAATGTTGCTTAACTTCGGTGATCGGACGAGAACCGGTGCTTTCAACGTGGTATGGTCGTTGGCGAGGGCCGTAATAAATATAGGTGATATACCTTATATTATTAAAATAAATATATAAAATGTACATTTGTGCAAAAAAGCCAACGGCACGCGGTGTTCCCAAGCGGTCACCCATCCAAGTACTGACCGCGCCAAATGTTGCTTAACTTCGGTGATCGGACGAGAACCGGTGCTTTCAACGTGGTATGGTCGTTGGCGAGGGCTTTAATAAATATAGGCGTTATAACCTGTATTCCTTTTTTCTGTGTTAATTTATTAAAATTTATTTTTGAAATAATCTCCCCTAATTTCAAGATAATATGATTGTTATTATATTCCAACACACAATGGCCGGGACCGACCTATTTAAGTATGTACACGTTAAGTTTCTCATAAGAATTTTCATCACGTTAAATTTGACCTACTTACCTACCTACCTTTACAATGTTATATAATTAATAGTGGACAAAACACAATTATAAAAATAACATAAACCCTTAGAGTATATACCTACAATCTATATACTCTAAGCATAAACCAATCAGAGTCCACCCGATTATTTCCCCCCTTCCTCCAGACCGCGCCCCCTCCCCCTGGTATATTTTCTACATAAATCTGTACCGATTGACAGATGTGACCCAAATTTTGCACACATATTCTTTAGGACCCGGCGGAAAACAAAAGTCACATTTATCTCTCTACCTTTACTACAGCCCCACATCCGATATGTTTTCTCTACAAATCTACACCGTTTTATCCAAAGTTTGCATACTTATTCTTTAGGAACCGACATATACGTCATTTTGTATTGCTAAATTGTCGACATATTATGTATATGCATACCTAATATGTTGACAATTATAATATTCGACTTCCTATATATGTATGTACATAATACATTCGGGACAACGAATCAGGAAATGTTTTTTATATTTTTATTTTTTAACAAACACACACATGATCCTAAGGTGACATTAGAGTACAAAGTAAGAACATTTTGTGAACTTTTTGAAAATAACATAATTACAATTAACATTTTGAATATGACATAATTAATTACACAATATACTTTTACGATATATTAATAATGAATAATGAATAAATAATATATAATAAAAATAAGTTGCAATACTTAATACACTTTTTATGATAAATAAAAAATAGATAATGCCTTCATGATAAAGTGATTTGTAAATAATATGCAGAAAAAATATCGGAAATCAATATACACTATTTAGGAGTTCTTGATAAGCAAGTTCTTACATAATACACAAGATAAAAAGTTTACGGCGAATGCACGAATTCCAAGGTCAACACCGTGTGTCTATGACGAGTATGTATTACACGCTCGAGCGACCGTCAACCGAGTTTATCAAAATTTCACTATTGAATTGATCATATGATCACATGAAGAGTCATAAAAAATATATCAAGGTTGCCGTCTCTGGACGATGTCTCGTTATAGTGGTTGATCGTTCTAGGTAGAGGAGCGAAATAGCCTAGATTGGTGTTGTAAAACTTTGAAAAAGGCTTGGAGATCTCATTGATCGGACAGGGATTTTGTGTGTATATTTGTGGCAGGTGGCAGTATTGAGGGGGTGTCAATGTTTAACCGTGTCGAGGAATTGCCAAGTGAGAATTATTATTAATGTGTGATCATTTTTAAGAAGTGGTTGATGTGATGGACATTTGACGTAATTTGTGGCGTTTTTGGCAGTCCACAGAATACGGGACTTGACGGTCACCTGAGTAAATGATGCGTCACATCCGAGCCATTTCGCTCTGTTATAAACAAGTCTATTACTGGATGGGCGGGAAAAATCGTCACAGTAATATTTTTATTATTTATTTTCTGTTATATTCTTTCATTCATTCCAATTCTTACACTTTTTATGAATTTTTACTTCCTTTATTTTAACTCGTGGCGTCTGCTTGCTTGCCGGCTTGCCGTCGAAAAAACTTTGGATCGATTTTTAACCCTTTTCCCGTGATCCAATCGAGCTGAAACTTGGCAAGTAGACTCGTGGCGACGATCAAGAAGATCTATCAAATTATCGTTAAAAAAATAATAATTATAGTATAATTTCGGATTTTTAGAAATTTTATTGTTTTTTTTAAATTGGAATCATTAGAAAAGTTTGATTACTAGCAACCGCGGTCCGATAACGTCGCGGAATATTTTCTAAATTTGAATTACTCCGTTGGTATACATAATAGGTACTTCAATATGAATGTCGAAAACCTAAATTGACTGACAAATGTTTTTAGAATTCAATCTTCAAAGCATGCAGTGTCTTATCAAAGCTCAAAACATCTGACATTTTATAAATATATTAACTTATTGTAAGTTTAGTGTTATGTTATATGTTTTAATTCGTCTTTAATTGTTGTTATATTTTACAAAGAAAGGGAGTATAATAAAAACTTGGTTTCTATGGGTTAGTTTTTTACTCCCTTTATTATTTTTATTTTTATCCTTTAACTCGTGGCGTCTGCTTGTTTGACGAAAAAACTTTGGATCGATTTTTAACCCTTTTCCCGTGATCCAATCGAGCTGAAACTTTGCAAGCAGACTCGTGGCGACGATCAAGAAGATCTATCAAATTTTCGTTAAAAAAATTTTTTTTTGGATTTTTAATGGTTTTTTCATACAACTTACTAAGTTGTATGGAAATATTTCAACGCGTCTAGTAGACACGGAACCTGATTATAGTATAATTTTGGATTTTTGTAAATTTTTTATTACTCCCTTTCGTAGTGTCGCTCGACCGAAGCCCAATGCGTAGGTTAAGCGCCAAACCAGTTTCCACTAGTAAATGAGAAAGGGAGTATAATAAAAACTTGGTTTTTATGTTTTACTTTTTTATTTAATTGAACGTAGCATAATTTGCATACATATTCATATTATAATCAAACGTTCCTTATTTTTGCATAAATGTAATAGCTATGTGATTACATTAAGTATTTTAAATTCTTTATTAATGTTTGTTATAATATAAAAGAGGTTCCCTGTCTCCTTAGCTGGGTCAGACATAGGCTCAGTAGTGTGATCTAAACCATAACACTTATTCAATTCAATTAATTAATAATCTGTCAATGTAACACACAAACAGCATACAAAATTAGAAATATGATAAAAATGTAAAATAGTATAACATAAAAAAAAACTTAGGCAATAAACATTTTGTCTACTGCTAAAATGTTTTTTTTATAATTGAAAAAAAAGAGAAAATAGTTGAAAACAGGAAAATGATACATAAGAAGAAGAAAATATACATTATTTAGTTATTTGGGAGAACAATAAAGAATATTTTCAGTTTATGTGATCACTTGCTGGATAAAACTAAAAAAATAATTTTATTGTTTGCTTAATCTACTTATATTCATTAATTACACCTACATGTTTCGAAAAAACCTTTCCATCATCAGGGTGTTTTATAAATGTCAAAATACCAAAAAGAATTACGTCTTTTGTTTTTTGGTTTCCTAAATTATTTAAAAAAATATATTTTAAAATATTGTTGCTGAAGTTCTTGATTACACAAAATTATTGGAATTTTTTTTATAATTGGACTAGTAGTTAAATTTAATTGATTATTAATAATATTTTGTTTACCTTTCCATGCTTTACTAATTTCTAATGATTCTAAATTATTCAATTTCAGACCAAAATTATTTATGTGTAAAATAAAAAGTCCTAAATTCTTATCAAAACCGTGATCATTTTCTAATAAATGAATTGAAAATTCATAAAAAACATGTAGGTATCATTAATGAATATAAGTTGCTCAACCAATTGAAAAAAACTCTCTTAACTGTGTAAAAAAAATATTTTAAAAATTGAGAAGTTTCATGATGTTAACAATACTATAATTACTCAATGAAATTAAAATATAGATCAAAACTAATTAACCAGTGAAAAAAATTTGAATCCATCAATAAATGACTGAGAAATGGATTATTTAAGTTTACGTATTTTAGCGCGGAACGAAAGTGGCCTGTGACGTCATTTGACCTAGTCAAGATTGTCGCATCACAGGAAATAAGCCAACACGAACCGCGTCGACTAGGTCAAGTGACGTCACGCGCTGGATCGTCCCATGAAATGAAATTATTTTTGCAGCGCAACTTTATTAAAGTCCCAACCATAAAAAAACAAGTTTTTATTATACTCTCTTTCTCATTTGTATTGTTTCCAATTTGATATTCTATCAACATATTCCTCTTGCTTTAAGTTCGTGTGGAAAATCTATTCCATGTACATTATTATCCTTAAAACTTATAGAATATTGAAAACGTAATAATTGGTATAGGGGGGCACGGCGTCGGCGAAACCGTCTGATCGGACCCATGGCTCGAGTCAGACTAGTTGAAACAGGTTTCGCGCCTTTCCACGCGTCGGGCTCCTTTCTTATTTGTATTGTTTCCAATTTGAAATAACCAAAATTGTACTATAATTAAATTTTTAAACGAAAATTTGTTTGATAATTTTTATCGTCGCCACGAGTCTGCCTGCAAAGTTTCAGCTCGATTGGATCACGGGAAAAGGGTTAAAAATCGATCCAAAGTTTTTTCGGCAGACAAGCAGACGCTACGAAAGGGAGTAAAAAACTAACCGGGTTTGGAGCTTAACCTACGCGCTGGGCTGGAGTCGGGCGGCGCTACGAAAGCGAGTAATAAAAAGTTTCGAAAAATCCAAAATTATACTATAATTATTAATTTTTTTTAAACGAAAATTTGTTAGATCATTTTTATCGTTGCCACGAGTCTGTCTGCAACGGAAAGGGGAGCAAAGGGAGTAAAAATGGAAACCTCTTCATTCTTGTAAGGTTGGGAAAAAATTAGCTAAAATAGTATTAATTACCTACATAATTACATATTAGGAGTACCTGACAAAAATGTCGCGTTCTAAATAAAAATACAAATATAGCGATAAAACATTTATTTCTTATTTAATTATTTAAAATATTATCTCCATCTATTTCTACGAAATTCTTCCAACTATTTACAAGATTTTTAATACCGATTTTAAATCTTTGATGTTTTTTTTTTATCAGACAAATAATGCTGCATCGATCGAAACAGGTGCTAGTCAGATGGGGTGAGTCCGGTGAATAAGGTGGGTGGGCATTTGTTTTCAATCCAAGATCCTTAAATTGATCGCGTGTGATTTTTGGCGTCTGGTCTGGCATTGTCGTGTTGAAAAAAAAATCTTTTGAGGAAAAATAAGACTTACTTACTTACTTACCATCACGCCGTTTCCCGTGAGGGTAGGCAGAGAGGATAGAGCGCCATACTCTTCTGTCCTGACATACAACTTTCGCTTCGTCTACATTCATACATCTTCGCATGCAAGCTCGAGGATTGTTCAAGCTCTAACAGGACCATCTTCCAATATCTGGTTAATCTGGTTAATAAATGAGACGCAATATAAATTATTTGCTAATTATACATTAGGCGGAACTGTAGATTATGGCCCGAATTCAGAGTCAATACTTGGATGATTTAAAGGTTAAGGTACGCCTTAAAGTATTATTTTGTACTGAAAATTATGCTTTTAAGGCTTCTTGTAGTTTTATTGATTGTTGAGTTTCATATTTGATTTGACAACTATTATTTCATTTTGATGTAATTTTGTTATACTTTATGTCATTCGCTTAATGTTTTATTTTTCTTTATATATCATTTTATTATGAGTTGTTTTTGATATGATTATAGCTTATCTCCTTTTTTAATATTATTTATCAATCTATACATCTTTACATACATTCTTTTTTAATGGTACGTTGTACCGTGTATTAAATAAATAAATACCTTAAAAGTAATTTTCAGTACTAATTGATAAGCATTTTAATATGATTTGATTAAATATCGGTCTTTAATATTGCAATCTTTAAAAATAGTCTTGGTTATGTGTTTTGCCGTTCAATGCTTCATAATACCGTCGGGAGATGGGGGTTACAACCATTTATAATAGGAGGGATGGAATCATTGGCCGTAAGTTCATATTATTATTATTAGTTTCTTTTACGGGTACCTACTTATTTTGATGCACCCCGATTGTATTATACTCGACTGTACCTTTAACTTTCAATTTTAATTAATACAAATAATTAATTAATGTAGTGTGATCATTTATAAGAATATTTAAATAAAAAATAAATAAATAAAGTATTGACTCTGAATACGGGCCTAAGTGTCCGCGTAGATAATTTTTTGATAGGTTACGTGTGATGAGTATGAATTTTGGAAGAAAGTTTTTGTTTGTCCAATTATTTTAAATATTCGAGGTTACATATCTGTAAGTATGAGTATTAATTCTTTTCATGAAACTCGATAAATTATATTTATTTATTTATTTATTATTCTAAATTATTTATCACGTTGAAAGAGGTAAAGGTAGTTGCTTGACTAGACTAGTCTGTTCTAAAGTAACTACCTGTACTGTTTTTGAAATTTAGTTAAATATAAGTGTATAATAAGTGTGTAATACTTATAAAATGCACTAAATTGGAAATTCACTCCGCATAGAGATAAAATAAAATTATATTATAATTTACATTACATACGGAAAAAAATCAAATCATATTTGCAGAAGGTATTTGAATTATCCTTCCTTCCTGGGTTTCAATCCGTGGGATTGGTTTGCAGCAAAGCACATCTCCTTCTCCATTCCACTCGGTCTCCGGCGATCCTCTTCAGCTCTGTGTAGGAGGCACAATTCATATCTTGGCACATTTGCTCAAGATATTCACGGCGAGGGCGCCCTCTGGCAATCTATCCCTCTACCAATCCTTCCAGTATAGTTTTGAGCAGATTTTCATAGCGTAAAATATGCCCCATCCATTTCGCCATCGCACGCCTTTTCGAGATGGTATTCATCATGTGCCTGGTTTCATCGATCCTGCTGAGAACCTCTTCATTCGTAATGTGGTCTCTCCAGGAAATTTCTAGGGCACATATGTAGGTCCACATCTCGAAGGCTTCTAATCGTTTTTTTTCTCTGTCGCCAATGCACCATGTCTCACATCCATACAGCAAAATACTCCACACATAAGTTTTTATTAATTGCTTGCGGACCTTTAGGTTTATTGAATTATAACAGTCACAAAAACGTTTAGCAATGGAATCTAAGCTATCACATTGGACACATTGCTTTCGTTTTGAAGTCTACCTACGTTTAGTAACCACTTTGTTAACTTCTGTTTAAATAAATCTTTCACTTTTAACCCTTTAATGATCATCGTACATTTTTACAACTCAATACTTTGAGCGTCAATAATATGCAATTTTGTCTTTATTTTATTTATTATTTAAGTATAACTTCTACCGCGCGTGCGTGAGAATTTTTTCCCCCAAAATAGTGATGATTTAGTCCGGCCATACGGTATTATCGTTCACATTTCAAGTGCAAAGATCAATGCCCTCTCCTCCGAGCCAAGAGCCACGAGTTGAAGCCTTGTACCTATCTGCCCGCTCCATGAATATTTATAGTGTGTACACTACACACAGATGATATCCGCCATTTCTTATCGTAAACTAAATACGCGGTGCCCATACACGTGGACGCAAGGCGGCCCAGTCTCGCAAGGGATATTTGAGCATATTACGCGTAGTTGAAAATCAAAATCTGCTCTTGTAAACGCATCAACAAGCCGGAGAGCATCCAGAATAAAATGTTAAAGCGACTTGATCGCAGGTATAACAAAACTATCGCCAACATTCCTCCAACTTTATAAAAATGAATGATCACAGAATATAGACCATAAATAGAATGGCAACTGATATTTGCAAAGTGACATCTTGCGTCTTTGGGAAAAGTTATTTATTTGTTTATATATTTGTCATTTTTTAAAATTATTCATTTATTTTAATTAAATAAATATTTTGACCGTATTCTGAAAATAGCAATATTGCTATTTCTGTATCTTGACAGTTATTATATAATATGAATGACTGGCGATGTATTATTTCTTTACAATAATATCCATTGCCCTGAATTACACTCTGCTATATAGGTACTTCCCAACGAAAGATTTATCAGTTACTTCGCATTTTAACACTTTAATTTGAAATAAGTATGATTTTTATTTAAACTTTGAACTACACAATCGACTGTATTTCTGTATCTTGACAGTTATTGTATAAAATTGTAATGCCGCCAATTTTGACTTTTTGAGCTCGGCAGGTTTGAAATTAATGAATTCAATCAATTATAAAGCTAATTATTCATAATAATTTAACGTTTTTTACGTTTAGAGTTTTCTGATTGATCGAATTCATTAATTTCAAACGTCAAAATTGGCGGCATTACAATGTTATACAATAACCGTCTTACTTACTTACTTACCATCACGACGTTTCCCCGTGGGGGTAGGCAGAGAGGATAGAGTGCTACACTTTTCTGTCCTGACATACAACTCTCGCCTCATCCACATTCATACATCTTCGCATGCAAGCTCGCCGGTTGTTGAGGCTTCTAACGGGACCATCTTCCAGTATCTGGTTAATCTGGTCATGCCGCGTCTTCGGCGGTCGTCTCCTCTTTCTGGTGCCATCAATACTTGCATTATATATCTTTCTTACCATTCTTTAAGGGATCTCATCTCCACTGCATTCAGTCTACTTTCCTTCCTCAAGATGCATATATAGCAATATTGCCTATTTTAGAATACGGCCGAATATGAGGATTTAATTTCTAGTATACTTTCGAGAGAAGTATTAAATATAATGCATTACAAACGTTAAAGTTTATTGTCTTTATTCCAATATATTCCAATTCTTTTAAATTCTTATGAAACATTATATGCCTTATCTTTGATTTGGCGGGCGCCCTCTATTTTTTGCTGCCTTCACATTATCTATATCGTCTCTCACACGTTCCATATGACCAAAGCATCCGAAAGATCCTTTCTTTATTCTATCTACCACGCTACGGCCAGCATTTCGACCGCACTTCTACTTCATTATTTTTCTTTTTTCGTTCTTTTTTCTTAAAATTCCAGGCATCACGACTCTTACAATCTATTTACTAATCTTGCTTCTTTTGACAGATTCGTATTGGCCATATTTGCTTTTAGGACACCATTTACTTTGTTTCCCGCAGTTACTCTCCTTTCGATCTCATTCACTCGCTATAAGCATTCATCGCTCACCATTACATCACGCTTAGTCACTCCTTCGTCGTTCTTGAATACCACCACTTAAGATTTGCTAACATTCATTTTTCAGTTCACTCCCCGTGTATAGATTGGACACGTCCACTGCAACCAGGCACTGCATATCAGCTTCACTAATAGCCACTAGCACTGGCAGGATATGGTGAGTCCGTTCATTCTCTCTCCTACTTTTAATTCCTTTCGTACAATTAATTATCCATGTGCATGTTGAAAAGCTATGGTGATATTACGCATCTCTTTTTGATGTAAATGGCCCATTAATTCTTACACAAGCACTGCTTCCCTCATACGAAGAATCAATTGCCTGAATGGGCTTACACTTCACCCCATACTCAGACAAAACCTTTCATAACTGATAACCACTCTGTCAAATGCCTGGTGAAAAGTTAACAATACTATGGTTGTGGTGTATAGTACTGTAAACGTAGTAGTGTAGTGTTGGTCCTGACGAAGAGATGGGT
Source organism: Agrypnia vestita (assembly GCA_016648135.1). Classification (NCBI taxonomy): domain Eukaryota; kingdom Metazoa; phylum Arthropoda; class Insecta; order Trichoptera; family Phryganeidae; genus Agrypnia; species Agrypnia vestita. The sequence goes on along the minus strand of JADDOH010023056.1, from coordinate 28,097 downwards.
ACGTCTCGAAACCGGTAGACCTAAAATCTGGTAGTGGTTGATACAAATTTAAATAACACTCTGTTAAAATTATGATGGATTTATTTAATTATTCGTTTATCTCTTCTCATCTGTAAGTCCAATACTAAGAATATCTATGTTTTGCGTTTGCATATCCACGCGTTCGTGACGTGTACAAAATCACATGCTGCAAACGACTAAGACACAACGACGACAATCAATAAAAAGAGCGATCGCCAATAATGCAGACAGTCATCGCACTCACCATCTACAATGCTTCTTTTCTATCGCAATGTTCATTTTACCCGTGCGCGACCGTGCGAGCTGTCGCGCCTGTCGATTCGAGACGTCACAGCGGAGAGAACGGCCCGCCATCTTGGACACTTTACAAAAGCTGGGACATTGTGTGCGCTACGTCACAGAATTTATGGCGGGCCTTCGGAGATCCGGGCGGACAGGCTCAGCCTGTAATTATTACCTAAGCTAACGTCTTACCTGCGCCGAGCGCGGGGACATGCGTCGACAACTGGCGTCGGAACTTCGAAGTAAACCATTCTGACAGATTGTCGACAACTGGCGGCGGATCTTGAAATTAAACCAATCTGACAGTTTTTCAGCAATTGCGTATTTTTTATTAAAGGGTATAAAAGCAATCCACCAAGGTGTTTCAGAGATCAATACAAAAATTTGTCGCTGCTCAAGGTAAATTTTCTTCAATTTATGAAGCCTACAACTTGTTGGAAATAAGTTTCCAAAAACAATTGCCACCCCAGTTTTCCTTTTATATACGTGTATAAATACCTAAATATTTTACTTATAAATATGAATATTGCTATGATATTTCAGTCTAAAATAGAAATTTTCGCTCTCATTTCTCACTTTAGTATGAAGCCGCCATTTTGTCACGTGACACATCCTTGGGGGTTGATTGGTTGAATAGGATATTGCTATCTTTGCTTTTAATAGTGATTTGGAAACATGATTTTGGAAGAGTTAGAACTATATTTTCTATAAAATATCGGATTCAGTACATTCCAAATTAGTAATCCTCGGTGACGGCATTCAAAACATTTTTTATTTGTTTGGATATCGCTACCTTTGCTTTTATACCCCTCAATTTTTTTTTAATAAATAGAGATGAGAACATGGAATACGTCTCGCATTAATATTATTACTATTCTCAAACTGAGCCAAAAGCTTGTGTTATGAAAATAGGACTTAAATTTTTATGAGTAGAACTGTTTAATTTTTATGAATAGGACTCTTAAATTTTTATGAGTAATATATTTACTATTTCCTAAAGCAATTTCGTTTATATTTAAATGACATCATGCTTTTTATTGATTTTTAGGCATTTTCCTAATTAAAGCCAGGATAGATGCACTTACCAAAATTTTTATATAATTTAAAATAATTTTAAAAAATATATACCCATTTCAAGAAACAAAATAAACGCTCAAAATCGCTCCCTTAAAACAGAATATATATTTTAAAAGACTTTTAAAAAGTGCATTTACTAACTGCTAGTGTTTGTTAAAAAAACAATTATTTATTCTTTATTAAAAAAGAATAGTTGTACACAATTAGAGAACTTAAAGTACCACTTGTTACAATTCTGTCCATACAAAGATATCTAGGAGAAGTGCATCCACAGTTATTGCATTTCCCCAAGTATGACATCATCATGGGGAAGTCTATCTACTCTTATAAATGTAAATACCTTTAAATATTCATTAAACCAATATATACAAAACTAAATATAACCCAAATAAAGTGTACTCACCAAGTTGTGTGTACGTAACACAAGTTTTTGTGAAGTAATACCTAATTTTACGAAGATACTCCCAAGTGGCACGTCGAGATAAACCAGTGCTCAAAATTTGAATGAAATTTGAAATAAAATTTGAATTTCTGCGAATAACTTACAATGTGGACCGTGTTGCAGCTCCATCTATATGTCATAGCGTGGATTAAACTAATTTTTACAAAGCCTTCTAAGATGGCACCACTGTAACATGATCTGTATGCAAGGTAGAAGCATTAGATGCACTTACCCTAACTCACCTTAATGGATTTAAGAATCTACGTCTATTGGAAAAATACCTACGTTTGTTACTGGGGGACAGTTCCTTCGCCTAAAGAAGGGGTTTATTTCAACTCTGTACTAGCGAAGGGAAAACTACATTTCAAAATGAAGACTACAACACACACACGTTCACCAGTTTGAAGACTACAAAGTGTACACTACAATTGTAGTAAAAACTACTTGAAGTGAAGTAATTGTAGTACTACGAAATGAAGTGAAGTAAATGAAGTGAAGTAATTGAAGTGAAGTAATTGAAGTGAAGTAAATGAAGTGAAGTAATTGTAATAATAATGAAGTGAAGTAATGAAATGAAGTAATAGTGAAGTAATTATTTAAATGAAGTGAAGTATTTTTTACCCAAATAAAAATTTGGCGAGCTAAAAAAAAAAAAGGTCGCCAGCCAGATTTCTTCATTCAATTCCAAAAAATTTTCGTTTAGCTACATCAACTTCCCAAAAATTTCTTCATGGGTCCCAAAATTTTTCAAACCATGGAGGGGGAGGGGGGTTGTTACAGATTACAGAGATTTCTTCATGTATCTACATCAACTTTCCAAAAATTTCACGTAAAAAATGCACTATTTAAAGTATGTTTCTCATACTTTCAATAACTTTGAAGTGTATATACTTTGTAGTGTTCGCTTTGAAATGAAGTGTACTATTTGAAGTTTATATTTTCAATAACTTTGGTGTTTGTAGTGTGCACTACACATCAAAATGTGCAAAGTGTGCACTTCAATGTAGTGTAGTACTACACTGTAGTAGTGACCAATTTTTTTCTTTGCCCAAGATGTTAGTATGACAAGTTTAGTTAGTTAGCTGTTAACCTCCGTTGATCCGACAAGTAGCCATAGTTATTCCCAATTTTTGAAAGAGATTTAGGCTAGGATGGTGGTGGGAAGCGGCTCCCGGGCCGCGGGTGAGCACCCCGGCGCTGGGCTAGAATAACGCATTCCAAGGCATTCTGTACGGCGAGTGTGCATGGCCAAGCTGCCTCCGACCTGCGGCCAGCGCCGGCCAGCCGGGGTATTATTCCACTCCGAATATTAGGCACAAAGAAACTAACCTATTCGCCTCGGTCCAGGGTACATCAACCGCCGTCGTAGGATCCTGATTATTATTGTTTTAAATGTTATTTTCTTCTCATTTTTTAAGTTGTCCTCTGTAATCTGTAATGTAATCTCATTGTCCGGTTATCGGACTTGAGCGATCGTGTTGGCGATCACAATCTTGCTATAGCTAGACCGCATTCAAAAGAATGTGCGCGAGAAATATGTGTGTTGTTACGATGCAAAAAATTAACACAAAATAAGTTTTTCTAGTAAGTAAGTTACATTTTTTAAAATAAAAAATATATATTTATTTGGAATATCATATTGAGGCTTGTAATAAGGCTTGCCAGGCAACTTTCCCCCCGCTTTCTTCTTATTGGATAAAGCTAGGGAATGGTCTTTTGACTGCGCTCCGGCGCCCGATCGGTTAAGCCAGCCCATAGGTCATAACCCTACGAACACCCAAAAGACAAATAACATACTTACCAAACACACAAACTCGTTCACTTGTTCTAAACATTCATCGTTAATCTTTTCACTAAGCATGACAGATCAGCTTCGCAATTAACCATTAGCACTATACTAACTTCACTGTTAGCTATTAAATTTTGGAGACAGAAATAACGATTGTTGTTATTTTTTGAGTTAGGGGAAGATGAAATTAATCACCTTGTCGAGTTTTTGGATACGATAGATCGTTAGCCCTATGAACACCTAAAAAGACTCCCATACCTATATGAGTCTCTTTAGGTATATAAAATAGTTCGTCTCTGTGAGATATCTATAACATGATTGCTTTAGGATGTCCTTCGTGTTCCAAGACCTTTTCTTCTCTCAATTTAGCCTCGAATGATGAAATACAGGATCCAGTACTTGTCTGGATGTCTCATGATATGGCCAAAATATTGTAATTTCCAAATTTGAATTGTTTAAGGACTTATTTTTCATGTCATTGGTAAACACTAATAGGTTAAAATTATTTTTCCAGTAAAGCCCACATCATGGCCATTATCACAATTTTTAGGTATTTTGTTTCATTTTTCTTTTATTTAGGTAAGTATTTTTTTATTTTTTGTTCTTTTTACAAAAATTAGTATCATTTAACATTTCAAATATGGTAAAATTTATTTTACTATCTCTATGAGAGTCAGAAGACTCGTGTATAGAGGAGTATTACAGGTACAGGGTATAAATATGCATTTTAAAACAGTTTCATTATTAATATTACATGTCTAGTACACAGTATAATAAATACATACAGTATGTTATCTTGGCAGTGTCCTTGAAATAAATACCTACGGCCGCTTGGTACTTAAACTTGGTTAAAAACGCACCAGGGCTGCTCATTGACTGACTCTTTATGGTTTGGGGTGCCATAAATTGACCTAAATGTATGCGTGGGAGCGTCTCACACCGCTTGCGTCCGTACGTTACTGCAGCCCTGCGGCGACTGAGCAGTTCGAAGTATACCGAGATTTCGAAGGGTGTCGTTTCGGCTGTTTGTATGAAGATATAATACTGTATGCTTTACTATACTGTGTCTAGTAGGTGTTTGTATGTATGTTTATTTTTTGGTTTTAATCAATTCAAATTTCAATTCAATTGAATTCAATTTCAAAACCAAACATATTTTTAATTTTAAATTATTGTGTCAAGCCATAAAGTGTTTGCATTCTTTGAATATTTAATATTTTTTAAGTTAACATGTTTTAGAAACAGGCTACTACGCAAATTAAGCCAATTGAATCGGTTCATGAAATGCAGTCAAACGTCGTTAATATACTTCTCTGCTGTTAGTATTATTCACATTTATTTGTCAATTTTTAAAATGGCGCGGCTTTAAAATCCCTGAAATAGGTAACCATATTTTGCCTTTCAGTCTAGCAAGCGAAGCACGTGCGGGGGTAAAAAGGACAGCGATACGACATAATAACAGTGTGGAGTTGTGTAGTCATATTTTTTGTTAACACAATGCCTAATCCACGAAGACACAATGGTTGCTTTTGGAGGAATTGGCGTCACAATGCCTCTAAGAGGACATTTTACACACAAAATGGTTACAGATGGTCTCACCACGACAAGTCAAGTGTGCTCTATTATAGTACATTTGCACAGTATTACTATACTGTGACATTTGCTTGTGGAGCATATTGTAGACTCGATGCTAGAAATACATAGAGATTTGAAAAAAGAGTTCTCAGTTAAAATTTTCATGGTCATTAAAGACCTTCTCCTTACTAATCAATTCTCGAAGCACCTTTTTTTCTAATATAATTAACAAACTAAATAACCATCACGCCGTTTCCCCGCAGGCGTAGGCAGAGAGGATAGAACTCCATATTCTCCTATCTTGGCACACCACTTTTGCTTCGGCTACATTCGTACATATTCTCGTGCAAGCTCTACTGTTGTCGAGGCTTTTAACAGGGCCATCCTTCATTATTTGTAGTATTTGATCATGCCAGGTCTTTCGCGACGTTAATAGTTAAGCATAAAGATTTTTACGAAATGTTTTGATCGGCGATAACGCAAAAATCTATGCTTTTTTTCTATGCTCTCACTCCTGAGCAAACAACCGGCCCTAAGTTAACTGCATTCAGTTTACTTTCGTTCATCTTCTGCCAGCTCCACGCTTTTGGGCAGGCCGCAGAAAATGCCCGTTGTTCACTGAATTTGGTCTTCTGGTCTTTGCTTATCGGTTTTAAAATTGTATACAGCGTATTTGACTGAAACAGGCTTGCCGTACCTGGCCCGAACAGGACTTTAGGCAGGGCTAGACTCTAGGCCAGTGTTTCTCAAACTTGCAACTTCTTCGGACCACTCGACTGCATACACAAGCGGGCGGCGAGCCACCATTTTGAGACTTCTACGTCGTGTGTCGTTTTGTGTCGCATTTCGGCGATCAACTTACGCAAGAAATATTCGAGTACATTAAATTACAAGTACAAAATAAATAAATAATCATACATACTGTAAATAATAATAATAATAATAATAATTGGATAATTTGTATAGCGCCGTTTTCGCGAAATACTCACCTCAAGGGCGCTTTACATAGATAAATTATTATCTTACAAGACAACTTACTGCTAGAAAAGAAAAAACTTATTTACTATTACTTATTCACTAGGTGGCATACAAGAAGTGGAATTAAAATTGAGTACTATAATAGTTTGTGAGTCCCTGAAAGAATTATGTGTTTTCGCGGAGTGCACAATATGAGTGGAAAACATTAGCTAGCGTTGTTGTGGTTAGATTTTATAGGTTTTTATAGGATTGTCTAAATAAATGCGTCTTAAGTTGTTTTTTGAACAGTTTGTCTCAGTTTGTTAGGTAGTTTGTTCCATAACTTTGGTCCAGCCACCGCGAAAGCACGATCACCGAAATTAGTTTTGTGGACGCGATTTACTTCAGCTAACCTATTTGTATTAGATGTTGATGCTGAGCGAAGTGTTAGTTGTCTATTATTTGCGGAGAATGGAATGCAGAAGTCGGTTATGTATTGAGGGGCCATGTTGTGAATAGCCTTAAATATTGTAAGGCAAAGCTTATATTCAATCCTCTCTGGACATCTAAGCCAGTGAAGTTTTGAAGATGGTTTGAGATGTGCGCAAACTTTGAAACGCCGGTAATAAGTCTTGCGGCGGCATTAAATACAGATTGTAATTTGTTTATTTCCTGTTTCGGGAGATTAGTGTAGATACCATTACAGTAGTCTAAGCGAGAGATAACGTATGCATTTATTAGTGATTTTGTTGCTTCTGTTGGGATGCTTTTGCGAATAGATTTAATGCGGCGTAAATGATAGAATGCAGAGCTGGTTGTGCTATTAATTTGTTTACTAAGAGACATGCTTGAATCCAAGTAGACTCCAAGTAGTTTGACATTAGTTTTAGGAATTATGTCAATATTTGAAATAGAGAGTGGGAGTTTTTCCAACAGGTGTTGGCGTCTTCGGGTAGCTGTCCAAAGGAACTCAGTTTTGGTCGGGTTAAGTTTCAGTTTATTCGAGGACATCCAAAGGTTTACGTCATTTATGCACTGAATGATAGATTGTTTTAGTATGTTTGTATCGTTTGGAGAACAATGGAAGTATAGTTGCCAGTCATCAGCATAACAGTGAGCTAGAAGTCCGTGTGTGGTAATGATATCAAATAAATCTTTTGTGTACATGATGAAAAGTAAAGGACCTAATACCGATCCTTGTGGAACACCTGACTTCATACAAGCCGGTGCTGATTCAATGTTATCAATAACTACCGTTTGGAAACGGTTCGAGAGATAGGATTGGAACCATTTAAGCGCTGTACCGCGTAGACCGTAAGATACTTCCATTCTTCTCAGCAAGAGTCATGGTCAATTGTGTCAAAAGCGGCACTCATGTCAAGAAGAGAGACGAGTACTAATTTGCCCGTATCTATTGCGAGTATGATGTCAGATAAAATTTTAAGGAGTCCGGTTTCTGTAGAGTGGTGTTTTCTGTAGGCTGATTGAAATTTACTAAATAAATTGTGTGCGTCCATATATGCATTCAGCCGCGAAGACACAATTCTTTCAAGCAGTTTAGCGATAAGTGGTAAATTGGATATAGGTCTGTAATTATTGAGGTCTTCTGCATCTAGCGTAGGTTTTTTTAAAATTGGAGTCACTATTGCACTTTTCAGAAAGTCGGGAACTTCTCCAGTGCCTAACGACATGTTGTAAAGTTTACAAAGAAAAGGTGCTAGTTCTTGTATGCAGGATTTGAAAAGCCAAGTTGGTATGGGGTCCAGGGCACAATGTTTGGTTGGAGAGATTCTCGTAATACGTATAATTTCTGCAATATTAGTGTCTGACAGAGTGTCAAATATAGTGTCACCTGGTAAGAATGATGGTTCTGTACTAGATAATGTTGAAAGCCTAATTTTGTTTATCTTATCTTCGAAGAAGTCTGACATTTTGCTTGGGGTGATATTTATAGAAGGAGTTTTGTATGTTTGCGGTTTTCCTAAAACGGTGCTCAGTGAATTCCACATTTGTTGAGGGTTTCCACTCTCAGCAGCAATTTTTGTGGTCCAGTAAGTTCTCTTTTTGAATTTTACTTCCTCTCGATATTCTATTTGTGCAGCAATCCATTGTATTCTTTGAGCTTTGGGATGAGGTTGCTTGTATGCTCGTTCTAGTTGACGCATTTTCCTTTTCTTTGTTCTGCATGCTTCGTCGAACCATTGATCGGAAGTTCGCAAACGGCGTTTTTTGGTGACCTCCGGGGCATGCTTATTTAAAAGTTGCGATAAAACTAGATTATATAAGTTAATAAGTTCCTGAGGGGATGAATTCTGTGATGGTTTGAAGAGATTTGTCGTTTTGAGCTCGGATATAAATTTTTCGATGTCGAATTTTCTCCAGTTTCTAGATTTGACTGTGTGATATTGTGGTGGTTGTCGGTTTGTATTTATTTTAGTTCTAATTAATCGATGATCGGAAAGACCGATATCGATAACTTCCGGAGGTTGTTCTTCGTTTTCCGTTCTGGATATAAAGACGTCAAGAAGCCCTCCAGCATCATGAGTTGGTTGCGACACTCTTTGCGTTAAGCCAAAGGAGTTGAGTAAATCTTTAAACCGGTTGCTTGATGTATTGAGTGCCTTTTCCAGATGTATATTTAGATCCCCTGTGATGAATAAATTAGTATATGAGGCCGTTGTTTCTAAAAGAGTTGATAACTCACAGAAAAATGTTTCAGTCAGCTGCTTATATACAGGATATATCAGAGCTAGTCCACACTATTTTACAAGTAGATTCCTCTCTAAATTAAAAAAAACAAATATGCACTTATTTAGACAATCATCAAATACTTATAGAATAATACAGAGACAATACAGAGTAGCTTGTTGGTCTTGTGGTTAGGACACTGGCCTCGTGATCCAAAGGTTGCGGGTTCGAACCTCACTCCAGACTAGCAAGTTAGTCCTATTTTCATAGCACAAGCGTTTAGCTTAGTTTGAAAATAGTAAGAATATTGATGTGACACGTATTCCGTGTTCACATCTCTATTTTAAAAAAAAAAAAAAAATACTTAATGATTTAATGGTTAAAGTACGCCTGAAACCGTAATTTTCAGAATATGAAAGCGTAAATTTCAAGTACAAAATAAATAAATAATCATACATACTGAAATACATATATACAGGATATATCAGAGCTAGTCCACACTATTTTACAGGTAGATTCCTCTCTAAATTAAAAAAAAACAAAGACGCACTTATTTATACAATCATCAAATACTTATAGAATAATACGGAGACAATACTTAATGATTTAATGGTTTAAGTATGCCTGAAAGCGTAATTTTCAGTGCAAAATAATCAAGATAGGACTTGAATATGTTCCCTTTCACCCTATCACCTGTTTCTTTCCCACCCCCCACTATTTACTCCCATTTGGACACTTGACACCGAGCTATGATTGCTCATAATTTGTAAAGTTTATTTAGTATTAAGTATATACCCTGACGAAGGAACATTGTTTCCGAAACTGGTTGGTTTTTACCAAAAATTAAGTGGTTAATTAAGTTAATTCGTTTAATTATATTCATAATGAATAACCACAAACTAATAGCATAATACAATAGTATAGGTGACTAAATCCTCTAAGCAAATATTTATCTTTTAAATTTGTTTTCATAAGAGTTATTATTAGTTATTCGACTTCCATAAATTTATGTTTCTGAATTCCTGATGAAGGGACCATTGCCCCCAAAATGTTGATTATTCAACAAATAGTGGTTTTATACAAAGTATTTTCTTATTATTAATTTAAATAAAGTTACCACAAAGTTATTTCGCTGCTATTAAAGAATTTATTTAAAGATCTCTCATAAAAAAACATTTTTAAATTATGATTATTGTCATTATGTCGTTGTATCTAATGTCGCGTGGATCTTTTCTTGAGTGGGCTTTAGGTCTTGAACTCGATGGACCAAATTTCCGTGGATCTTTTGCCGTGGAACCCTTAAACACTCCTAAAAGGGAAAAAACAAGATTTACATAGCGTCTAGGTACATAGTTTGGCAATGTAAAATCAAGAGTGCTTCTTCCAAAATGCCAGACTCCTAAATCGACGTCCAAAACGGACCACAGTTTGACTGGCATTGCTCTAGGGCCACGCCCGACCCTCGCAATCTGTATTTTCTACCTCTATATCGTCAAAGTCTCACACGCGATGCTTAAAATCTAGCCTGTACTTAAAATCAGGGTCAGTTGCTTTAAGTCCCGCCATTTTGTATTTTGCAGATAGATTTAAACAGTTTTTTTTATAATAGTTTCCGGTTAAGAGATTAAACGTTTCAAATATGTGACGTAAAAATGTATTACGTATTTTAATCTGCGTCAGGTAGGGTTGCTACGCATCGGTTATATGCGGGATTATCATCTTTTAACATAGAATAGACCCTCTGTTTATTTTATTTTTATTTATTTATTTAACGCCCTTATGGGCTTTTACAAATATACAGAATAAATTTTTTAAAAAATAACATAAGACAGTTAAAAGTTACAATAATAATAGTTAAAAGGTAATAATAATAATATAGAAAAACATAAGACAGATAAAATAATAATACAGTTAAAGGTACAAATAATAATAGTTAAAGGTAAAATAATAATACAGAAAAATTTATTGTCCATTTCCATTTCGTTGAGATGTAAACAATTGTATCAGCTTTGTCCTATACACAGTTATACTATCAGAAAAAATGTCAGCCGCCTCTGCATGTTCATTCCCTAATGAGTGTAATCTGGGAATTGCAGAGTTTGCTAATGCATTAGTTCTGACATTTCCACTATAATAGAACAATGCACTGTGTCTTGATGACCTCGATGGGGCTGTTTACCCAGGACTGTTACATGCAGGATCCTTGCTCATTCGCCACCTGGCGGGTATTTAATGCTAACGGAACAGGCAGCAGTACACCATGGCATGACTGCCAATTATCACCATTCATTGCGCGTGAAAAGACAACAAATAAAGCCACGTGGGTCTTCCGCCGCGTTTCTTGGTCGCGAAACGCCGCAACATTTCTTTCCATACTATGCACTTATCACACACACTACGCGGATGATCGGTCGACCTATTTGCTTTGCCGATTTTACCCGACGGAAAAGACGAGGCGGTGTAGCGCCGCCCTAAAAGTACGTAATACAAATACGAGTAAACAGTAGATTTATACAATATGCGTGGAGTGTAAAAGCAAAGGCAACAGTATCCAACAATATCCATTGAAGATTACTAATTTATAATTTACTTGATTTGAGATTTTTTAGGAAACATAGCCTATAAATTTAAAGAAGGATTTTGGAAGGGATAGATACATAAAATCTAGAATTTAGTTCATTTTAAATTAGTTATCCTCGGAGATTGCTTTCAAAATATTTTTTTTTTTGGATATTGCTGTCTTTGCTTTTATATCTCACATAGCCTCATTGCCACTAGCAAATTTTTTTCATTCAATTTTAAATACAAAATATTGATTACATTCACAATACAACAAGTGAAATGCCAACAGTCAAGGAGAAAGCGAAATCAAAGTTTACTTTTTTTAATACTGGTAGGTGAAGAAATTACTTTTTTGTTAATCGTGAACATTATTATATTTTATTATATTAATATACCTAATGGATTCCACCATTACATATAATATGGAGCCAAGAGAGTTCGTAAGGTTTATAAATTATTTAATAATAATGGCGGCCCTCGTAGTCCAGTGGACATGACACTGGCTTCCACACCGAGGGATCCGGGTTCGATTTCTGGTGAGATCACAATTAATCTGTGTGATTTACTCAAGCCTGGGTGTTTTGTGATGTGTTTCGCTTCTGTAATTGGGCCTCTTGGCCTGTTGAAGTGTAAATAAAAAAGATTATCAGTTTGATAAGTTCACAGTTAATTTAAATCGCATTACGCACGGTGTACACAGACGATTGCATTCGTCAACTGACGTCAGGTGCGTCGTTCATCACTGTTTAGCGTCAAGCGCTCATACAACTTTGTCTTTATCGCACAGATGTCGCTCACTCACACATTGATATGTATCGGTATACAACACATTCTTGAAGTGCCATTACTAAAAAATCAACCTGTATCGCTATGATTTATTAAAAATAACAATGCATCAACATAAAAAAATTACCTATTGATTTGATTGTAAGAAAATCTTGGTTCAAATGATTTTAAAATTAATGAGGTGTTCACTTTAATTTTAGATTATATCATAATAATCCCAATTACAATAACTTTGTTATCTGTCCGTCCGTCTGCATGTCCCTGTAAATTCGTGTAACATCCGTAACTTCTTTATAGTAACATTTTTTCCTTATTTATATAAAAAAAATCTTCTTCTTTTATAGATTTTTTTTTATTCTTTATATCAATTTTTTTATTTTTTATTTTTTAAATGTAAATAAATAAATATTTATTCTTTAGGAACCGACATGCAAAAGTACCGTCATTTTTGACGGGTTGCAGCTAGTGATTATTTACCTTAAAAATAATAATGCACTTTTGACGTAGGTAACAGAACTAAACCATGTTTTCAAGCATGCAAAAATGTCTTTCATAACATTCGTCAAAATTTACAAAAATGAGATTGTCCCAGGTGAAGAAATAAACAATTTGGCCACCCTAGTATAAGGCGAATATGCTTACCGTGTAACAATGTCCCCAGGCCTACGTATTCTTTAAGAGATTATTTATTTCAAGGCGACTGAATTACTATGAAACAGTATGGCTCAATTAGATTCCAATGTATAATATTATTCGTGCAATATAATGCCACGATTTTTGTTCTTCAAATACCTATGCATATTTGTAAGAACAAAAAATGCAGTTTTTCTCAGACGCTAAAATATTTTTTTTGCGGTCGACAACAAATCGACGGCTCCTACGTATAATATCGTAACCCACAAATCGACGATTTTTAGTTTTTTGTGTATTTCATATGTATTTAATTATATCTTTATTTCCAAGAAAGAAAAAAAATATTTTGCAATAAATAACGTTTTTTCGGACGTATTTTATCGTATCTCAAACAATCACATATTATTTACGAAGTATACTATCGTATGTAACACTTACGATAATTTGCGTTGGAAAATAACATAAGATAATTTTATCGTATGTAACACTTACGATAACATACGTTGGAAAATAACACAAGATAAATATCGTATGTAACACTTACGATAATATGCGTGAGAAAATATCATAAGAAAATTATCGTATGTAACTTATCTTATGTATGTATTATGTAACACTTACGTTATTTTACGTCGCGTCTTTTCCGAAGTAAAATGTTGTAAATCATTTATACGATATTTTACGTCGCATCTTTTCCGAAGTAAAATGTTGTAAGTCATTTATACGATATTTTACGTCGCGTCTTTTCTGAAGTTAAATGTTGTAAGTCATTTATACGATATTTTACGTCGCGTCTTTTCCGAAGTATAATATGCATTTCTACAAAAATCTTTAATAATTTAGACTTTTTTATGATTATTTATGAAACTACCGTATAAAGTAAAGTATTGAAACGAAATTTCAAAAAAATTGGGCAATATTTAGATTTATACCGGACGAAAATATGTTCAAATCCTTCTCCTGTAAAATTGAATTTTGTGGGTTACGATATTATACGTAGGAGCCGTCGAAATGGAAGACAAGGCACCACAAACGTTGTTCACGAAGGGTCCTTAAAAAAATTCTGAATAATTCTGAGAGTGACAGGTTTTTTGTGTTTATCTCAGAACGATAGTAGATAATATGTTAGTAGAATGTGGAACGTATGAACGAGAAAAGGATGGATGGAAGTAATTATATGAGGCGAGTGTTGAAGGCAGCGTGAATAGATTTTCGGGAAAGACCTGGCACGATCAGGTACTACAAGCATTGGAGGATGGCCCTGTTAAAAGCCTCAACAACCGTAGAACACGCATGAGAAGATGCATGTGTTCGATATTCTTGACTTCACGTTGGCACAGACATTTTTCCAATATATTGATTTTTTTCTTATGTTGCAACCTGATTTGTCTCTATCGAAATTTATCCTACCCTCCATAGTACCAGTTACCTTTTCGTTTCGACAAGTCTCGCTATTTCGTTGTTGAAGTGACAGGACAGATCTTCTCGTCTACTCCCCTGTTAATTCTCATCTTCTCTCTATATTAAAGTGTGCGTATAGATCCTCTCGTTTCGCCACCGCCGGAAAATTGGTTTATCGCGTGTTGGATCCAACCGAGTGAATTAAGTGTTTGGTGAGGTGACTGGAAGCGGCGCCGAGAGACAATAAGGTGAGTCGAAACGTCCCTCCATCTCGACCATACAGTCCACTTCTCATCTCGTCACTCCTCTTAACCTTGCCTATTCTTAATCCCATTTCCCTCCACATATTATCCCTACATCCCCACGTATGCGGCGAATCGCGTCGCGTACAGTATGAATGTAGCCGAAGCAAAAGTGGTATGTCAATATAGAGCAGTATGGCGTTCTATCCTATTTGCCCACGCTTGTGGCGAAACGGGGTGATCGTTAGATAGTTACTTAGCTATATCAGAATCACCTCAGTGGGATATTGCTGCCTTTGCTTTTATACCCCTCGGTTTATGTTTTTCATCTAATTTATACCTTTTGTACCCCACGGTTTATATTTTTATCCAATTTATACCTTTTATACCCCTCGGTTTATGTTTTCATCCAATTTATAACTTTTATACCCTTCGATTTGTTTTTATCCACATGATACCTTTTACATCCCTCGGTTTATGTTTTTATCCAATTTATACCTTTTGTACCTCTCGGTTTATGTTTTAATCCAATTTATACCTTTTATACCCCTCGGTTTATATTTTTATCCAATTTATAGCTTTTATACCCCTCGGTTTATGTTTTAATCCAATTTATACCTTTTATACCCTTCGATTTGTTTTTATCCACATGATATCTTTTACATCCCTCGGTTTATGTTTTTATCCAATTTATACCTTTTGTACCTCTCGGTTTATGTTTTAATCCAATTTATACCTTTTATACCCCTCGGTTTATATTTTTATCCAATTTATAGCTTTTATACCCCTCGGTTTATATTTTAATCCAATTGATACCTTTTATACCCCTCGGTTTATATTTTTATCCAATTTATAGCTTTTATACCCCTCGGTTTATGTTTTAATCCAATTTATACCTTTTATACCCCTCGATTTATGATTTTCACCCAATTTCATGATCCTCGTGTATACTCTCTACAACGTTCGATAATATAATTTACAATAAGTTATATTTTTTTATAACCGCGTTATTTATTTTAGTTGGAAGATACTGGTTTCCTTATTGCCGATTACAATATACGTGAATGTTTATACTCACAATAATTCATTCCGAATAGATTCAGACTATGTAATTATTATAATATATTTTTTGCTACGACTAATTGCAGTGATCATGCGATCTAGATTTCTCCTCAAATACAACTGACTGAATTTGTAAGCAAAGAAATATTCACATTCTTTTTGCCAATTTTTCACATCTTAATGTTACTATTCATTCTGTACGCACCAGGGTTGGACTAGAAAAGTCAAGATTTTTTCAATATGTGTCGTCTTATAGTTAATTAACAACTTATGTATTATGTTGAGTTTTCAAAACCCTGACACGGACAAACGTGGAAAACGTACGTAGTAGGATGGTCTAACGCGAACGCATTATAAGTGGCCCGCTAATAATAAATCCTTGTATCTTGCATTTCTTGATGACATCAACATTTTGAATCTGAAATTATAAGTCAAAGATTGTTCACTTCCGATTATGATTACTTTAATAAGCGGATTCAAAATTCAAAGCTTAATTAAATTTGTTTATAATTAATTTAGCCAATGATAATATTCACAATTTTTCAACACTAAAAAATTTGAAAGACAAGCTCAAAATCGCCACTATCGATTATACTAAGACGAATTTAAAATTAGATGCTTATTACAGTATTGAAAGCAGATTCCAGGACCTAGAAAGTATAAAAGAAAATTTACAAATTCTTGTGTTTCATTTTACAGTCAGTTAATCAGTTATCCTGCCAATATTCAGCTGGAACTCACTGAACTGCAACATTATTCTACACTTAAAAACCTTTTTGCAGAAAAAATACTCAAACTTGTTGGGAAGAATATGTAGATTTATGGAATTTGGTGACAAAAGAAGATTTTCCTGCAATAACTGACCTGACCTTTCAATTAATAAGTAGTTTCGGATCAACATATGTTTGTGAAAAGATGTTTTCAAATGTTAATTATATAAAAAATCTATTACTGTCAACGTCTGATCTGCGGTCTAACATATGAGGATTATTAAAGCATAAACAATTTCAGAAATCACATTAATTGTACCAATTATTTAGATTCAGATTTTTTTATTTTGTTTCTTTATTTGGCAGAAGATGCTATTTATTTTATTATTTTAATGAGCGACAATATCATAATATTGCACAATACCTTAATAATTAAGGCTTAATTTAAATTGTTAACAAAAGTAATAAAATAGGAACCTTCAGTGGTCAGTGGCCCGCCTGAGATTTTTGAATCGTCAATTTTGCCCGACTGTTTAAAAGGTTGAGCAGCCTTGGTCAAAACCGTTATTTTAACCGGTTAAAGATGGTACAGTTATTTGAGATTTGTATCTGATTATATGAAATAGGTAATAAACGGAATGGGTACTAGAGTAGACAATTTAGAGTATCAGAGATTAGAAAAGCCATTAACACGAAGAATCAATCCATAAATAATCAATTAAATTTATTTTTTTGTTCTATTTTAAAAATGTTACAGGCAACAATACTCCACGCCCCTCCCCCTACCCATCCGTCCTGTCACACTGTTTTATAATTAGTATATAAGTCCATGGATTATATATTTATATTTATTAATGATTACGTATACCTTGATGAAGCTAAGGTCGTAGCGAAACCCGGTCGGAACCAATACGAAAATAAATTGGTTAAACAAAGGTTATCACATACAAATACCTCCACACGTATTGTATATATTGCTAGTGAAAGTAAGTTTTGTTAGGTTTATTTACTACTACCTACTGACTAACTGACTAACTAATCTAACCAACCTAACCTAACCTAACCTAACAGTTTGGTGAGTTATGTTGGAAAATATACTGTCACGGGTTGTGGTTGCGGGTGGGAAATGGAAACACCGTATTTTCATTAGTAATTTATTTATTTATTAAGTGAACAAAGTCATTTAACACGAATTAAAATTAACGCCATTCTTTAAATTACACTATTTCGTAAGCTATCACTCGTATATGAACACTTTATCATAGCTGGGAAAACTTTATTTATCGCTCGTAGAATATTCAAATCTCGAACATAAAAGTCAAACTTATTTATTTCGCCACCATCGCTAAGAACTCGCCCTATTGCTTTTCTGGTATCCATTGCTGATTGATTCGCGACTGGGCACACCTGACCGTCGCCTCGCGACTTTCTTCGCACCGAACGAACTGTCAAAAACAGAACTCCCGCGCCGCGGCGTTGTTCCGGTATTTATACCCGAACGCTGTTTTTTCGAACTCTCCAGAATATTATTTTACTTTCTAGTATTTAGGAGATGGTTCCCGTCGCTTCTAGGCTGTTCTAGTCGTTTTTAGATGTTTCCCGAATGTTGTAGATAATTCTAGACTGATTGATTGATGACTAGATAATAAGACTGTTCTAGAGCCTTCCATAGCGTTCTTCCAAAGTGACATTACAAGGGATTCGGACCGTGTACAATTTCTTCTGCTTGCCAGTCCCTAGCTTTGTCCGTAAGAAGAAAGCGGGGGGAAAGTTGCCTGGCAAGCCCTATTACAAGCCTCAATATGATACTCCAAATAAATATATATTTTTTAGTTTAAAAAAAGTTACGTACTAAAAAACTTATTTTCTGTTCATTTTTTGCATCGTGACAACTCACATATTTTTTGCGCACATTCTTTTGAGTGCGGACTAGCTACGGAGATATACTTTTGCTGAAATATATACACAATAAGAGTCTTGCCAAAATTCGTGTGCGCGCTGTATTTTTTTGTGTGCCCTGTGTCTGCAATGCGCGCGCAACTACGCCGGCACCTAGTGTACCTACCTAGTCAAGTAAAAGTAACCGATTCATTTACAATAACACTTTATAATTTCAAAAATACAACGAATTTCCTCGAAGTACAACCGTCAGTAAGAGACTGGAATAATTTACCATAAATTTTGGCCGTTTCACGATGACTCTGTTATTATTGTTATCTTATAAGTTAAACTTGCGCTAATGCAAATCATATCACGGGCGTTGGAGCTTCGCACAAAGTGTGATATTAAAATTACGCGCAAGTAATAACAATTACGGTTTCTGCAATCAGATTTCGTTGCGCCATTTTTTTTCCCTCAAAATGGATGCCGTGCAAAAAGGCGCGTATTACCTTTCTGACGCGTCCAAAATAATGCGATACGAGGGTATTTCAAAAATGACGGCAAATTGACAATATTTTGCGATTTCGAGTAATTGTCAATACCATTTTGTTTATTACTATTATATGTATATCTGGTTATTTGTCGGATATTTTTATTGTATTGTTTTATTTGTTTATTTACTGAATATTTTATTTCTTTTATTAATCGTTACAACTTTCTTTCAATTTTATGTATGTCTGGTTTCTAATTAATCCTTTCTTTTGACTCGTATCGTCTGCTTGTCGGCTTGTCTGCTTGTCTGTCGAAAAAATTTAGATCGATTTTTAACCCATTTCCCGTGATCCAATCGAGCTAAAACTTTGCAGGCAGACTCGTGGCGACGATAAAAATGATCTAACAAATTTTAGTTTTTTTACTCCTTTTATATTAATGCATATTTCGGCGTTTTTTACGAAAATGTGGGTTTTTATTATTCATTTATATCAGAATTTATACGATAGATTGCATTTTTTTGGGCAATAACTTAGATAGAACCTTTGTTCTTATATAAAAGTAATAAACTGAACATTATTTACAATAATTAAGAAAATATAGGCATTAATCGCGGCAAAAAAAAAACGTTTTTAATGTTCTACGGCAAAGAGACGTGTGTTAAATATTTGTATGTAAGCATAAAATGTTTTTTTATACGTATAAAGTTTACTTAATTATCTAGAATCCGTACGTAGGAAATTAAGAAATATTTTATATTTATAATGTTATAATGTTTCAAACATGCAGTAATTTTGATGATTTTCAAATCTTGTTTAACCATATAAAAATATGATTTCAAACGATAATTGTATCTATATTCGCACTTTGAGTCTTCATTCACTATTGAAAAGCTACATTTTTTATTAAAAACACGTTAATTATTATTTTAAAATAAAAATTCTAAAGTATGAAGAACGACGTCAATACGTCAAAATGCCTTTCATATGCCGTCTGCCGTCTGGTCGCGGCAGAGGGCAGACATGTTTATGTGGCCGAATATTTCTCGTCATTTATTTCACTATTAATCGTACATCTACGCCAAATTTGACATTTATATGAATTATTATTATATAATACGCTCAAAAGCAATTGATATCTCCCATATACTAAGGTTTTATATGGATTTTCGAACGGTTTCATCCTTTTTAAACTTTGAACATGCGTCACATGCCAGTTTCGGTATTATCCTAATTTCAACAATTGTTCCAGATTATTTGAGGTATCAAGATACATACTGTACGCGCCGTGCGCATGCGCGTTCACGTCTCCCATGTATTTATTTCTTGTTTAATATCAACGGTATTCATTATGATATGAAAAGTATTTCAGAATTATTAATATGTTTTTTAAATTCTATACAGTAAGTAATAATTGGACGTAAATAAAATACGGGAATTTGTCGATAGATAAAATAATACATTTTGATATACGCAGTACGTTCGTGGGGCTAGGTAATTGTTTTGTTATTGTCATATTACGATATGCATTGATTTAAAAAGGAGTTCAGAATTATTACTATGATTCTTAAATTATTTACGGAAAATAATAAATCGACTCAAATAATATAAGATCATTTGTCTAAAGTTAAATAAGTAAATATTTTGATACGTGAGGTACTTCTGTGGGGATGCCTGACGCGGACGAAAGCGAAGAATATATGACCATCTCTTTCTAGCAAAACCTTACTGTTTTAGCAACGTATGTACTATAAATATGTAACGAACGTGTAATTTTTATTCGATTTGCGCTCAGATGACATGTCGCGCACGGCTTGAAAGAACATGATCTATCGATCTAATTTGACAGATATGCATGTTTGTGAATCGGCTGTGCCGCCTTAACTCGTGGCATCTGCTTGCTTGCTTGCCGGCTTGCCGTCGAAAAAACTTTGGATCGATTTTTGACCCTTTTCCCGTGATCCAATCGAGCTGAAACTTTGCAAGTAGGCTCGTGGCGACTATCAAGAAGATCTATCAAATTTTCGTTAAAAAATAATAATAATAATAGTACAATTTTCGATTTTTAGAAATTTTAATTGTTTTTTCAAATTGGAATCATTACAAAAGTTTGATTACTACCAACGGCGCCGGCGGGCCGATAACGTCACGGAATATTTAAAATTTGAATTACTCCGTCGGTGTAATTTACGAATTTCGAAAATTTATGATAATTGATTCACAGATGACAGCACACTTCGGTTTTTTTGGGAAGAAATCAAATAATAAAGAGATATTTTTAGAGATTTCTGACAGATATTTGTCTAGACATGTTTCATTTTCAGTCAACCAATTATTTAATTACACGATGGTCAACTTAATTTACAAAGAAAGGGAGTAAAATAAAAACTTGGTTTTTATGGGTTAGTTTTTTTTTTTGCGTTAGACTCCTTTTTTAGGGACGCCTTCGTTTATAATTCTTGCATATCGTTTTGTATGCCTTTGTCTTCAAATTGTTAATGCTATGTAAAATATGAATTAAAAAAAAAATGTCTCTAATTAAATGATAAATTTCTAATTCTAAATTTACTCGGCCGTGACTTTTTGAAACGCCTCTTGATATAATGCGACGCGACCAAAACAAATCGTAGCACGTCGGGATCAGTAACCTTTTCTACCTGTGGTGAGTTCCTTCGATTCCAGCAGTTAGTGAAACTCTCGATTAACCGGAATTAAAAAAAAAAACAATCAATTCAATTCGTGTTCAATTTTTGATGCATGCATCTTGACATAAACAATATTGCTTTAAAAATGCGTCTGGTGAAAATTGTTTTTTTTTTCTATTTGGTATGGAGTAGGGGGAGTACGAAACTTTTTAATTCTACTGTTACCACAAGATAATGATTATGTAGAAAACATCTAAGGCTGGTTGAACTTTTTTTTTTTTTAATAACCCCTCGCAAAACTGTAATTACAGTTTAAACGCAGTCTACTTTTACTACTCAGATAATACTTTTACTTCACGCTGTATCAAATTAGAAGTGAATGTAATGAATTTAACGCTGGCTGTAGTGTGGTAGATAGAATAAAGAAAAGATGCCGAGATGGTTTGGTAATGTAGAACGTATGAGCGATATGGTTAAGAAAATATATGGGGCGAGTGTTGAAGGCAGCAGGAAAAGATAGCGTCCGAGAAAGACCTGGCGTCATCAGATAGTGCAAGTATTGGAGGATGGACCTGTTAAAAGCCTCAACAACCTTGTATCGTGTATGAGAAGATGTATGAATGTAGCCGAAGCAACGGTGGTGTGTATGGCGTTCTATCCTCTCTGCCTACCCCTGCGGGAAACGGGGTGATGGTTAGTTAGTTAAATTCATAGAACATTAAGCCCTCATAGAAAAAATGAATACCGTTTTTCTTACATTTAGACATTTTGTAGAAATAATCCAACGTGCCTAAAACGCGTCATCTTCGTAAATATATTTTTCCTTTTTCTTATAATTATATTAAAAAAACATTTCTACAATGAGTCCTACGCAAAATATATGAATAAAATATCGACTTGGTAGGTTCACATTTTTGCAAGTCATTTTTGTCTGTTTCATGTTTTTTGAGTCAGATGCTTTGTGCGTAAAGCCATGTATTCACTAGGGGACAAATTGTCCCTCAACAGCACGCGCGGCATAGAGTCTACGTGACGTTGCAACGTCGTGCACTGTTCCGCGACATCGCGCACAACATAGCGCGGCATTTCTACGTGCCGTGGCAACGTTGCCATGCGCACGGTATCCGAGCGAGCTCACTGCAACATTACGCGGAGCGTCAGTACCACGTGGTATGTTTATAAGTGAATACGCATGCGCTGTATCTGTCAAGATGACAGTGTGGGTGTATCGATCAAAGATCGCATAGAATATCCATCCTTCTTTCTCTTTGCAGTAAATAATTTCGCATTCTCCTCTTTTTTCTTCTCTTACGTTTCGATAAACTCATTACGCAGATACGCAGATGTCATCATAACCTCATAGGGCGACGTGTGGAAAACAATAATTATTTGCAAAAAGGACCTTGTTTTTAATAATATTCAATTTACTACAGTAAAACCTCGTTAATTTGAAATTGCGACCCAAAAAAAACATTTCGAATTGCGCGGAACCCCGTTTTCGCCAAATGAGATACCGCAGCTGTCAACATAACCTCATCGGATGACATTTCCGCGACAAGATATGCGAGTCCCGGTGTGTAGACGTCAAATGACCGCGTCATTGTCCCCGAAACATGAGCGTAGATGTTAACACGTCCAGTGCTGAAAACGCCTATAGGCGTTCTCAAAAACATTCGCTGTGTGCTGAAAACGCCTATCGGCGTTCTATACCTGAGGGTTGGTGCTAGACAATACGTCGTATGGTTGGGTCATTTTCTTTCGATTTTTTGCATTCCTTCGGTTTATGAACATAAAGTTCGTTCACACAGGAATTTTTTCGTGTTGTTTTTTATGTAAATATTATATTTTTCGAATATGTATGGAATAACATTTTTCATTATGTAAAGAGAACTTTTCCGTAATGTAGTAATTTTCAATGATTTTTTTTTTGTATGTAAGAGGATTCAAGTGTAAAGACATTTTTACGTGGTGTATAAATTTTGGGTCAGTTATATTTTTTATATTTGTGTAGAACAAACTTTCTAAGATATTTTTTTTTATTTTCTAAAATTTATCTACTTTCTAAAATAGTTTTCTAAGATAATTTGTGCGCACTTATTGGAAACTTCTTGAATTGAGACAATGTCTACTATGTAGGGAGTAAAGGATGAGTACAGCAGTGTTCTATAAGACTTTTTCATAAAAATTGTTACTGATATTAATATTTTCATACACCTGTACCTATAAAACTCAATGTCTGTCTGTCGGTCTGTTCTCTATAAAAATCTACACCGTGTGTCTTGATTCGATTCATTTTTAGTTCATGTCGAGTACGAACAGCTAGTATCATATAAAAATGCATCAACCGGTCTCACAAAATCGATCTAGAATAGAAGCTATACTAATTTATAGGCAAGAATAATCAAATAAGCTGACGTTGGCTATTAATGAAACTACACTTTTATAAATTTTGTACTAAAGACACTAACCGAATAAAAAGAAAACGAAGCAAATTATTTTGAAAAAAAAATGTGCACAATAAATGTAAAGATACATGTTTTCATAGATTTTATAATATGAACTGCTTCAGTTTGAAATGTCAAAATTATGTATTATATTTTTTATATATATTTTTTGTTTTATATCACTAATACTGAAATCCTACGCCTTTGAGAAACATTATATCGTGTCGATTAAAAATAAATATGAAAAATATATACGAAAAAAAATAACCCAACAGACGAAATTTAGACGTGTAACTACAGAGAATTGTAAAATATCTGAATAAGATAAGATATGCAATAATAATAATTATTGAAAAATAATTATTTTGGTGAATAATATTGACCAGATATATTTTTGAGTGAGTGTAAACGCACTACACGACATTCGTCATTGAAAAAACAGTGGTATGTTTATGGCGGTGCCGACCGCCCGGAGAGAACTAATGGGTTTATGGGGGTAAATGGCAATGAATTATCCCTAAAATCATTATCTTAAGAATTTTGAATATTGGCAAAATTTTCAGCACCGACATGATGTCGAAGAAAATCGTTCAGCAGTCAAAGTGTTAATGCGACATGCCGAACGGAATGTTTTTGTCCCCTAGTGAATACATGGCTTAACTGCGTCCATTTTATACTATGTATTGATATAAACATTAACCACTACTGACTGTCAACAAATACTCATACTGTTCAACTCGCCCCAACTCTTTCAGTAGCTACTTAATGGAAATATATTCCCCGCTACAAATGAGCCCGCATGTGTCCCAGTAGGGCTAAGAAGGGGAGATAATAACGATACACATTCATACGTAATTCATTCATTTAATTCGTTGATGAAAAATAAATAGTCTATCTAAAACTAACATTAGAATGCACCGTGAGAAATAATATTGTTACGCATTTTTAA
The DNA here is from genome assembly GCA_016648135.1 of Agrypnia vestita. Taxonomy (NCBI): domain Eukaryota; kingdom Metazoa; phylum Arthropoda; class Insecta; order Trichoptera; family Phryganeidae; genus Agrypnia; species Agrypnia vestita. Next base: position 3,460 of record JADDOH010023056.1, on the reverse strand, counting down.
CAATCCGACCGATTTTTAAAATAACACAATTGTTATTTTGGTGATGGTTAGCCCAACACAACAATTTTTTAAACGAGTAGGTATATTGTAGCGAAACCAAACGTGGAATCAATACGCGAACCGGGAATAAATGTCCGTTAGCCATGGCTATACACTGTACAGGGTCTCATAGCTAGTAGCAAAAAAATACCGGTGGATTCCTGCCTTGATAATTGATAATAATTCTAAAATGTTCGTGCAACCATTACCTAATATCAATAGTTATGGAGATATGCAGCATCAATTTACGCAGTTTTTTCAATATTTCTGACTTATTTTTGGCAAAAAGTTGAACTATCATTACAGTAACTTATATTTATTATGAAAGGTTCATTCGCTTTAATAAAAGTCGAATAAAATGACAAAATCCTTTGAGTTGTACTGAAGCGAATGAATTTTTCATAATTGATATAAGTTACTGTAAAGATAATTCAATTTTTTGCAAAAAGTAGTCAGAAATATTGAAAAAAAATTCAAACTTGATATTGCATATCTCCATAACTATTGGTCATGGTTGCTTATACATTTACGACTCCAATATCAAGGCAGGAATTCATCTGTACAGTTTTAACTACTAGTTACGAGACGTCCTGTATATGTATTTTGGTGGTCCGTTCATTCATCCAATTTTTCGGCCGCATTTTGCATCAGAGTGACGGTCTAATCCATCCAGTCCAGAATTTTTGGAGGAGTACCACAACGGTGGCGGTGGCGGGGAGGCCCAGGACCCAGGCTCGAGGAGGTCCAGTGCGAGGCGTGTCACATTTGATTGAGGCCACTATATGTCAGCACTGACACGAAGGAGGAAAGGAAAACATTCGTTGCAAGTGCAGCCACCCCGTTGCGTTATTGGCTCCATTTCTTGCAACGTTCACTTAGCATTCTCCCGCTGGTGCCATGCTGAACAGGGTTGCCACATGTCTAACTAAGTAACTGTAATAGATCTGAGGAACGTGTGTCGCGACGCCAGAAAGAGACTGCATGACAGAGAGAGAGATTGTATAAAAAGGCGCGTGAATGTCGAGTCGCTCTCTTTCACTACCATTGTTATCCAGACCGCATCTTACTGTATAAGCGATTGTCTAAACCCTTATTGTTACCGAATAAATACTTACGAGAACGAAGTCTTTATTTGGAGCTTCCTCATCCCGAAACAAGAGTATTACAGTAACTAACTTATCATCACGCCGTTTCCCCGTGGGGGTAGGCAGAGAGGATAGAGCGCCATGTTCTTCTGTCCTGACATACAACTTTCGCTTCGTCTACATTCATACATCTCCGCATGCAAGCTCGACGGTTGTTCAGGCTTCTAACAGGACCATCGTCCAGTGTCTGGTTAATCTGGTCACGCCACGGCTTCCGTAGTCGCCCTCTCTTTCTGGCGCCGTCAACACTTGCATCATATACCTTTCTTACCATTCTTTCCTCATTCATTCGCTCAACATGCCCAAACCACCTGAGCGAGCCTATTTTTATTCTATGTATTATGCTACGATCAGCTTTACATTCATTCCTAATATCTTAATTCTTTACTCTATCATACATGGATTTACCACACATACGTCTAAGGGACCTCATCTCCACTGCATTCAATCTACTTTCGTTCCTCTTCTGCTGGCGGTTTAACCTGGATCACAGACAACTGGTAGGAGAGAGGATAAAACAATGCAATTATACATAATTTATTTATTACCATTAATGTCATTGTAACCATTTTTTTTAAATTTCATTTCAGTACCGATAACTCGGGGTTACAAGATAGAATGCCGTTGTCACCGGCGTCATTTGGAATTTTTATTTTTTAATAATAATTAAGGTGTTTTTTATAAAAAAAAACTTAGTTTCAATTAGTGAGTAAAGGCTCTGAATACGGAAATAAATAGAATATACTGTTTAAAATCATCTCTTTACATGAATAAAAAGTGTTTTAAAATCAACAAAAAACGTAAAAAATTTCTTGCAAATTTAAAACATTGTGACTTTATGAATATTTAACATTTCTTAATTATCTAAGTACATATTCAAGATAATGAAGTAAACTTTATAAGTAAACTTTTATTATAAAAAACATATTATGTTTATATATATATATATATATATATATATTCACTAAGACTTTGTTCCCCCTAGAACACTAAAAACAATGTTTCGGCCGCGGCCTGTCGATTAATGCTTATATTTTCTTAATTATTGTAAATAATGTTCAGTTTATTACTTTTATATAAGGAAAAAGGTTATTGCCTTAAAAAAGTGCAGTCTAGAATATACATTCTGATATAAATGAATAATTAAAACCCACATTTTCGTAAAAAAAAATGCCGAAATATGCACTAGCAGTGAATGTCAAGCCTTAACGGTAAGAGATATTTAAATACTTTCTATAGAGAAGTTTGTAGAACCCAAAAATATATGCATGTCAAGGTTAATACACAAATTGATAAAATATGATAAAGTAAGCTAGTTATTTATTACTACAACACTAATTTCAAGTGAAAATATTTTTGACATATTAACTCCTGTGTGTCGGGGGTGTAACATAGGTCTACATGTCATAGAAAATATTAAATATCCACCTTATTTACCAAAACTAAAATTACTGTTTTTAATCATCGAACAGACATTTTCGAAACGACTAAATTAAATTGTTACGAATGTACGGATTTTTTAATTAAAAAGTATTTTTTCCGTACTCTCGTATTTTCGGCCAGTGTGTAAAAGAGATCAGAATATTGCACAATGCAGTTAAATCGAGTAAGAAAGAGCATGACATTGCTACACATTTCATGTAGGACAGAGACGCAGTTGCTTGGGTTTCGGTGAAAGAGAAAACAATATCGAAAGAGCACGGTAGAGTCGCATAACACGTGTTAGACAAAGACGGACTGCGTCGACCGCGTCGTTGAATTTAGTTGGTAAGGATACGTCAGCGTGAGCGCACGAAAATTCGATGTTACGGACAGACACGCCCGTAACAAATAATTATTTTAGAATAGGGTGGATCACCGATTACTCGCCTGTCTGCTGTGCTCCGGGCGTCGTGACGTCACTGACGATGAGTCACAACTCGCTTCTAAATCTTGTTGATGATGATGATACTTTGGAAACACCGGAGAGCAACGCTACGATCGACGGTGTTTCTTCAGGGGTTTTATTCACCAAAATTTACACACAAGAAAAATAAAAGCAACGTTTTTGTTTCAGAAGGAAACCTAGCGAAAAACGGGCAGAGTGACGTTGTAAAAACTATTTGTCGCACATACACGGCAACAAATATTTACTGGCACTAAGGCACTGAGAGCACTGTGATTTCGCTAGGTTTTCGCAGCCTTTTTATTTGGGTCCAGCGACAATAACGGGAAAATAACTGCCAAAAAGGGATTACTGAGAGAGGGGATTTACATCTTTATTGTAGGCATCGGCG